>JARHVA010000049.1:4667500-4707500 GCA_037957365.1 Torreya grandis
CCCATGCAAAATAAAAATACCTGTGTAGTGTCAAAATAATACATACTATAATGTTTCATAAAAATAACATTCTAGAGTTTAATAAGTATTTGAAATAACTTAATTTGAGCATATACAAATAAATTTTTAAAAAATACTATATTGAATTATATGGCATCTATGAATAAAAACTAACACTCCATAAAAAACCATAACCTAAAGAAATTTCTTAAAAAATAGCACAAAGTTTTGGATTATAGATTATAAAAATCAACCTTGTATAGTCTTTCCTCTTAAATTATTTATTATGCATATCTCTATGTATACATATTCATTTTAATGTAGGTCCTATAATCTATTTAAAATAATGGTACCATAGGAAAGTGGTTAAAATTAATTTAGCATTAAGATATTACAAAGAGGCCTCTGCCCCACTATTGAACTACTAGTTTATGAAGAATACTTAGGGCATAATGTTTAGATTATGGTTTATAACATTCAAATTTTTATAGTATTTCCTCTTATATTATTTATTGATTATGTATATGTGAATACATATTTAATTTTTACATAGGTCCTATTTTCTATATACAATAATGGTACTATAGGACAATGGTCAAAATCAATTTAGCAGGAAGAGATTGAAAATATGTATCTACCACAATTGAACTACTAGTTTATGAAGAGTACTTAGTGCATGAGTAGCACTTTTTCATGACAAGAGATTTCAAATAGCCCTCTACTAATTTATGAACTCCTAGTTTATTATTAAGGGTGGAATTGAGGGAACCACAATTCATTCTTGTAACTAAGCACCTTCATATCAAATTACTATAAAATACATAGATAGAACCATATGAACTGAATAAAAAATATAATTAGGTGTAATTTTGACATAAAAAAATTCAATGTCCTAGATAGGTTTAAGAAGCTCAAAATGTATTGAAAATTAGTGTGGTAAAATCATGAAGACATATATCATAAACAACTGTGTTCAAACCACTTTTCTTTGCCAAATTTTCATGATTATAAAAGATAAAATTGGATCATAGGATATGATCAATTTGTTAAGTTCTTATAAATATTATTTTCTAACATATTACCATTTATACCCCTCAATAAAATGGCGTGCCAAAAAGAAGGAAAAAACCATTAAATTTTGGTTATATATAAACTGCATGAAGAAATATATTAAAAAAAATTAAGCAAATGAGTTTTATTTACCAACATTTGTAAATAAAAATTAAAATGGATTTTGTATTATGTTGATTTGCACAAAAGTTTTTTGATAATAACTAACATTGGGAGCTCAATTTAGGGACTTACACTTGGACTATGTCTTGATCTATATCGACTATACCCTCATATCCATGATTTTACCCTCATATCCATGATTTTTTTAGTTTGAGGATGAAACCCAAGTTATAAAAAAACCCTTGGAATAAAAAATGTGATTTAATGCACTATAATTTTAAGAGGGCATACTCAAAAATTTTTCACCATTGTTTGAAATTAATATTTTGGTTGTAATAAGTGATAGTATATGTGATCCTTTGACTCACCTAGGTCCTATAATACATATTTTTATAAACATGTACTTTTGACCATATAATTTTATAGTTTATGGTGTAGTAAGATGGATCTAGTGCTTGCAATATCCATGTCCCTATCTTTTTCTTGGATATATATATAGGGACATGGATATTGCAAGCACTAGATCCATCTTACTACACCATAAACTATAACATTATATTTCCATATGCTTATATTTACATTGACTAAACCTAATATAATATGGCTAATTGTGTTTTGATATGATACCCTTCATGGTAAATTTTGGAATACATCAAAAGAATAGATGGATATAGTTGTAAGATATTCAAATTTTTACTCTTATTGTTTATATATTGCATGGGTGGGATCCATGATACAATCAAGGACTACACATTTATGTATTAGAATTTATTGATTTATGATAGCATTATTTTTTATGAATGTTGAACTCCATATTTCCCTATAAATGGAATGAAGGTGTTATATTGTACTATGCAAAATAAAAATTTGAGTTATGATCTAGTTATAAATGTTACTCTTATCTATGTGTGAAGATGTTATGTTTTAATGTTTTATCCTTATTAATTTTCATCTCAATTGTTGTATGAATCACTTTAATTATATTTATATTGTGTGTTATGATTAAAATGTGCTATCATGTATCATATTTGGTTAACAAACAAGATAAAATTCATATATGAATATAAATGCACACCATGATGATTTATTATAAAATCGTGCCCCTATATAACTAATATTTACACACGAGCTAACCTTGAATAAGTAATGGGAATACATATGTAATTTTTTAATGAAATGAACATAAGGGATGGAGACTAATATTAACTTTAGATTCAAACTTTTATTGAGAAATGAACATAGGGAACCGAGACTAATCTTACATTTAGATTCCTATAAGGAAACATGAATGGGCTTTATCTTCTATGTTAATATTCATATGTTTCCTTGGCATGGTTCGTATAATGGTTTATTTTGATTTAGCCTATTATAATGTTAAAACACTAGATTCATTTGGTAACAAGGAAACCATTGGGAGATTTCTCAAATTTCTTTCCTACAAACCATAAGACATAGATAAATATTAGTGTGAAGCTGTATGTAGAACATTTTAATCTATATTTTGATAGTTTTATAATGAATAATTGATATTGATTATGAACTTACTAAATCATGCATAAGACATAGATTTACTTGGCATGATTGAATAAATTAAAACCTAAAAGACCTTTGAAATCTACTTGGAATGAATGTTAAATGGGATAGAAGTTTGTAATGATTTATATATTTTGAAGAACTTAAACTAAGTCAATGGGTCGATGCACAAAGTTGGGGGACAAAAGACATGATATTCTCCTAACTTTGTATTTTTTTTACAAAGGGAATATGCCTTTTTTTTTAAATCTGAGGCTCAGGATATTGCTCAAGCATCAAGGGCGTACACCTTTTCAAAGTGCGTACACCCTTTTTAGAGGGTGTACACCCTTTCTAAATGGTATTTTCCCTTTATAAAGGGAATACACCATTTGTAGTTAATAAAGGGTATACACCCTTGAAAAAGGGTGTACGCCCTTTTTAAACAATAAATAGAATACACCCTTCACTATTGTTTCATTTTCATGAGCTATAGACAAAAAACCTATGGCTAAGAGAGGGAGGGGAATTTTTTTTGTTAAATTTGTAGATTGATGCACACTTTTTAGGGCTTCATTCTACCAATGGGATTTGGAATCAGATTGCTTCAACTTGGGTATGTTATTTTTATATTTTTTTCATTTCTATGTAACTTATTGAACTAGGGTTTTGAATTTAAATTTGCATTGAATTTTTTACATTGCCTAAGAAAACCTATTTTTTTTAAATTTAGATACATAAGTTCGATAGATCCATTTCCTAAAGAAATGTTAGAAAAAACACCAAAGAGTTTGATTTGAATGAGAAGAAGTTGAATTATATGAGAAAGATAATGCCAAATGTCAACAATTACAAATAATTATCAACAGTTTGCATTATTCTTTAGATGGTAGTACACAAATTCTACTTGCCAATACATTAGAATATTTTTTTAATGAAGTGGGAAACGTGACTTCACAAGAGAAGTAGTTTTCAACTTTTAGATTCCAATTTTCTTGCATGTGCAATGTTGCAAAATATGAATCTCTCATCCATAATTTAGAGTGGGTGAGGAAAAGAGGAATTAGAGAACTACAGGTTTTTGGGGACAATGAGCTGATCATAAATCTGGTGAGAGGCCTGAATTTGACTAAGAATTCCTTGCTTAAGTCCTACAAACATAGGTATGGAACTTAGTGGAGAGTTTCCTTGCTTTCAATGTTACTTCCATTCCTAGACAGCAGAATAAGCAAGCTGACAGACTAGCAGTAGTTGGTACTCAGTATGATGTTCCCAAGGAGATAGGCTGAGACCACAGTCTGCATCATTTGAAAGTGGTAATCAGGCCCTCTATACCTGACAACATCACCAACTAGTAGGTGTTTGATAGCAATCAGCAAATAGCACTCTTCTAATAAGAAGAAGATGAGTTTGTTGATAAAAACTAGGCTAAGATACAATAGTAGTATGGCAGCTAGATTATTTAGCTAAAGAACAATAAACTTTCCAAAGGCTTGACCACTCTCGAAAGTATCTTCAACGAGGACGACCAATTGAAAAATGATAAAACAAGCATCACAACAAAGAAGGAAAAGTATGAGAAAGTTGAAATATTAAAGAATAAGTTGTTTGCACTTGGAAAAGTGTATACAGATCATGAAAGGTAGGCCTTCATCTTGTTGTGCCAAGAATTTGCTGATGTCTTCACTTGAGAGTATAAAGACTTGAAGGATTTAAAGCCAAGTTTGGCCCAACATACCATCAAGCTAGAGGAAGGTGCCAAGTTGATCAAGCAAAAATAAAGGCCTATCAACCCAAAGATTGAGCCTCTCATGCAGAAGGAACTCACCAAGCTGATTGAGTCCATAATCATATTTTTGATCAAACACTCTTCTTGGCTGGCTAATCTTGTTCCTGTCCAAAAAAATAATGGGGAGATCAGATTATGTGTAAATTTTAGAGACCTCAATAAACTCTCTTTTAAAGACCATTATCCTCTACCAAGTATGGAACAAATCCTCTAAATAGTGATAGGTAGCAAGCATTTCTCCCTCTTAGATGGGTATTCAGGGTACAATCAGATTTTGGTGTAAGACTGTGACTATTATTTTGATAAATTATCATATGAGGATGTAAAAAAAATAGTAAAAAAATATTCGTGTGCTTTATTTATTAAACCTAGAACCAACCTACCTCTACCAAAAAATTGCAAACACATTATTATTGATTTGTGTATTCATGCAGAGATTAAAAATAACTTTTGGGATAGGTGGTGGATGGTGTTTGATGAGCCTCCATATAACAATAATGCAGTTCCATTATTATTTTTTGAGAAAATTATACTTTGATTTTCTATTGTAATCAATTACAAACTATTTTGACATGAAGTCATCCCAAGGTAGGTGAGGTGGGTCTTCATTTGATAGACCTGGTGTTAGGTGGGACCAAAACATCATAACCATCCTATGAGAAATAAAACAACAATATCACATTCCACTATTCCTAAAATTCTGCATCGTAACATATAGATGGACACCATTAATGAGGTTAATAATTTGACACAAATTATGATTGATCATGGTAAGTATACTTTGAAGACTTCTAATCAGCCTATAGGTGGTGCTAGTGGTAGTGGAGGTGTTATTTGTAGTGGTGGTGTTGGTGGTAGTAGTATTAGTGGTATTGATATTGGTATAGGTGCTAGTGTCCCTCCTTCTAATTATGTTACTATTCCTATGCATCATTACAAATCATATAGGAGGAAGTGTATAGGATATCCTATTCAGGTGTGACATCCATAGAGTAGATTTATGGAGACTAGCATGCCAAAGCATATGCCATATGTATATGTTTTAGCAGTGCTAGATAGTAGCATGCTAGACATTAGCCTGCCAGAGCATATGCCACATGTAGATGCTTTAGTAGCGCATGACACTAGCATTTCAGACACTATGTGGGATTTAATAGCTTCAATGACTCCTATCAAGATACTCTAGGCTCTTATTATATAGGATTATTCACCATCTATATTTGATGCATAGGTTTAATTTTAATTATAGTTTGTTTTTGTTTGTAAAATAATATTAAGTTTATTTTCTAGTACATGTGTTTACTTAATTGACTAAATTATTTGACTAAACTTGTTATTTGTTGTTTGTATCTAGTTGATTGGTGATATTATGGGTACCTCAACAGGCCTTGACTCTATTATAGAGGCTAAAATTGTCATGGGTATACCTTACACATAGGTTTGTAAATTTTTAAAATACATATTTATTCATTTACATGTTTATTATCCTTTGAACAAAAAACTCTATTTTAATATATATTATAGTCATAGATTTTTATCATGTTCACTAAATTCACATGTTATTCATTTATTGGTTTTATAAATGATGAGGGATGTTATGGGCACCCCTCATAGATGAGAAAAAGGGTTAGGTGATGTTGTTACTAAATCAAAGAATCCACTATCTCTGTAATAGGTTATGATTCAGGGATGAAGACTACTGAGAACACATAGTTTAATTGTTTTTATCTTTAAGCAATGATATTTAATGTCATATTTACATAATTGTATGCAACTCTAGATCTAACAATAAATGTATGCTCCATAGGATTCCCCATCATAAGTGTATATGTGGTCTCACATCCCTAGATAACCATTTAGATGAAATATGGTGAGTGTAGAATCATTTTACAAAATTTTACATTCTTGAAAAATTTATCAAATTTTCAATATATAATTTTAATGAATTAATTTTTATATTTTATGTTTTACAAGGAGACATTTTCATCAGTTGTTGATGAAGTAATGGATTACTCACATGGTAAGAGGAGAGTATCTCTTCATAATGAGGCATCCAACACACTTAGCTCTACATCTAAGGCAATAAAGCACCATGTATTTAGAGGTAATGAGGATTAGGAGAGCTAGTTGTTTTGCTAGGGATCTAGTTGTAGGAATAATCTATTTTGTATGCTGATATGGTCCACATTGTATGCCTATATGGTAAATTTTATATATGTACATAGTTGTAGGTACAATCAATTCTTTATGCCGATATGGCCCACATTGTGTGCCTATATGGTGCATTTTGCCTATGTACATGTTATGGTATACATTTTTTCTTGATATATGTTATATTATTTATGTTAAATTATGAAATAGAACTTTACACATATCACATATGTACTATTTGATAATATGATTCCTTTAATTATGAGTATTTTCTATTTTTATCATTTAATGTTTACACATATTATTGGTTATTGATTTAATTAATGCTTCATATGGGGTTTAAAAAAAATTCACATTATTATCTAGTTTAGGTGCTTTGAATCATTATGTATATTTTATACTTACATGTGATATTTACTATTTACTTGTTTTTTTTGTACATTTGATATTTATTTGCCAACCCATACATAAATCCCCATCTATACCTCTGACATAAAATCAAAATGATTTTCATAAAGGATATCAACCTACTAAATCCACACAAAACTTGACTCCTCATATACCTTCTAGCTTAGACAATGACAAGAATAATTATAGTGAAAAGTGGTGCCATCAACAATTACTAGAGAACCACGAACACTCTCAATGTTGGGCATAACAATCCTTTCTTTGGAAAACTAGATCATATCATGCACATATATATGATACTAAACCAAATAGTACTTTTCTAATCACCAACACTGCATCCATAAAGACTTGTAAGGAGTGTGAAAACCTCTTCCATAACATGTTATGGGTCAAGTTTCAACCTCTTCATATTATCATTGACAATCTAAGCCAGAACAATGCTATGTACCTAGGGATATGATAAATTGATGTATATGGGTTGATGGAGATGCTGACATGTGGCACACATCCCCTTAGTTATATGGGTACACTATATTAGGATAATAGAGTAACTTATGGAAGTATTACATTGGGTAATGGTTAGCCTACAATAGATTAGGAGGTTACCCATCCATGGGTTAGATAGATGTATATATATAGGAGATGATTATCATGGTAAGGATATCAAGTAAGCATAGAGTCTGATATTGTAAGAGGATATTGGAGGTTGTCCCCTCGAAGAGACATTATGGATTTATTCCTTCCTAAAGGAGTATTATATGGTGTTTCCCTACCTTAAGGGTATTTTTGCATATATTGCATATAAAGATCATTACAAGTGGTATCAGAGCTTCGATTTGGGTAATTTGTGTGGAGCAAAACCCTAATTTCACTATATATTTTGAAATATATAGAACTTTTATTCGAAATGTTTACTGGAGATGTAAGAAAACATATTAGAAGCGTAGTAAAAATTTCAGAATTTTTGAAGTTGTTTTGAGGGAGTTATTTCTATTTTAGGGTTTATAGTAATTTTCCTATATCTTCTGAAATATAGGGAATTTTTATTTTAAATTTTTACTGTAGATGTAAGAATATTTAAGAGAAGCTAAGTCAAAATTTCAGAATTTTTGGAGCTGTTTTGAGTGATTTTTTTCAATTTTATGGATCCATTTTGACATTTTAGGGTTTCATGAACCTTAATTTTTTTGTGGATCATGGAGTTGTAAATATTTTCAGGGGATGATGATATTGATGTTAGATAATGGTGGCTCCTTTTGGATAAATATTTTATAAAAACTTTTAGGCAAATACAATTAACTCCTTTTTTGTCTGGGCCTGCACTAGATTGGTTTGATCAGTTGAGCTGTACAAAAAAGTTTTTTTCATGGCAAGAATTGGAATAGATTTTTTTAGATCGATGGGCTAGAAAATAAGAAGTAGAAAAAGAAGAATAAAAAAAAGAAGAAGAAATAGAAGAATCATCAGAAGAACAAGAAGAAGAATAAGAAGTAGAAGAAGCAATAGAAGAAGAAGAAGCAGAAAAAGAAGAAGAAGAAATAGAAGAATCATCAGAAGAACAAGAAGAAAAAGAAGTAGAAAAAGCAATAGAAGAAGAAGAAGAAGAAGAAGAAAAAGAAAAGAAGGGTTCAAATAATTTGGCTCCAAAGAAATCTGAGTCAATTTTTCAATTTCATGGATGCATTCAAAAGAAGAAGGTGGTTGTGTCCATAAACCCTACTAGTAAGTATAACTTCACTAACATGAATGTGGCCAAGCATCTACATGTTCAAGAAAAGAATATAAAAGAGGTTCAAGTAGATGGTAAGAATATTTCAATGTTTGAAGATCTGAAGCTCATTATTGAAAAATATGTTTTGCATTCAGTTTTTTATGCTTTGGATATGGATGATATGGATATAGTTCTTGGATATCCATGGTTAGAGACTTTGGGAACAATGAATATTAATTTTCAAAAAAAGTTCATGAAGTTTTGGTATAAGAAAAAGAAGATCACTTTACAAGATATCATAGTGAAAAAAGCACCAATAACAATCCATGTAGATCATAAGGATGAGATTGAAATAGGTGATGAAGATCATGATGAAGATTCAAATGATGTAGATAAAGACACACTACAAATGAGCACTTCATCTACTAAAGAGACAAAGAAAGAAAAGGTGGAAGAGGTAGAAGCAAAGGTGGATAAGGTCAAAGTATTGGAAAAGGTTGTGGTATATAGACACCCACATCATCATGAGAGGAAACAATCATGGAACCAGGTGAGGAAGTGTCATAACAATAATTATTTTATCTGTACAGGAAATAAAATTTCCAATCATTATGGATATGCATGGAATCTAAAGAAAAAATACTATGGCACATGGAATGAATAGGGGAATCACTATGACTATGCATGGAAGAAGACCTACTATGGTCATGGTTGGAATCAAAGTAGCGCAGTGGAATATGGTACATGGAATAAAAAGAGAAATAAATATGCTTGGACACCAAAGCAGTATAATTATGATCATAAATGAAATCAGAGGAGCACAATAAAATTTGGAAACAAGCTTGGAGAGCTATCACCTGCTAAGATCACATATGGATGGCTAGATGATCAAGATTGGAGATAAGTGTGCAATGATTTGAAGCACACTCATTATTTGGTTTCTTCCTATGTTTCAAGGATGAAACATGTCAAGGAGGGAAGGAATGTTATGTACCTAGGGATATGATATATTGATGTATATGGGTTGATGGAGATGCTGACATGTGGCACACATCCCCTTAGTTATATGTGTACACTATATTAGGATAATAGAGTAACTTATGGAAGTATTACATTGGGTAATGGTCAGCCTACATTAGATTAGGAGGTTACCCATCCATGGGTTAGATAGATGTATATATATAGGAGATGATTATCATGGTAAGGATATCAAGTAAGCATAGAGTCTTCTATTGTAAGAGGATATTGGAGGTTGTCCCCTCGAAGAGACATTATGTAGTTATTCCTTCCTAAAGGAGTATTATATGGTGTTTCCCTACCTTAAGGGTATTTTTGCATATATTGCATATAAAGATTATTACAAGTGGTATCAGAGCTTTGATTTGGGCAATTTGTGTCGAGCGAAACCCTAATTTCACTATATCTTCCAAAATATATGGAACTTTTATTCAAAATTTTTACTTGAGATGTAAGACAATATATTAGAAGCGTAGTAAAAATTTCAGAATTTTTGAAGTTGTTTTGAGGGAGTTATTTCTATTTTAGAGTTTATAATAATTTTGCTATATCTTCCGAAATATAAGTAATTTTTATTTTAAATTTTTACTGAAGATGTAAAAATATTTAAGAGAAGTTCAGTCAAAATTTCAGAATTTTTGGATCTATTTTGAGTGATGTTTTTCGATTTTATGGATCCATTTTGACATTTTAGGGTTTCATGAACCTTAATTTTTTTGTGGATCATGGAGTTGCAAATATTTTTAGGGGAAGATGATATTGATGTTAGATAATGGTGGCTCCTTTTGGATAATTATTTTAGAAAAACTTTTAGGCAAATACAATTAACTCTTTTTTTGGGCCTGCACTAGATTGGTTTGATCAGTTGAGCTGTACAGAAAGGTTTTCTTCATGACAAGAATTGGAATAGATTTTTTTAGATTGATGGGCTAGAAAATAAGAATTAGAAAAAGAAGAATAAAAAAAATAAGAAGAAATAGAAGAATCATCAGAAGAACAAGAAGAAGAATAAGAAGTAGAAGAAGCAATAGAAGAAGAAGAAGCAGAAAAAGAAGAAGAAGAAATAGAAGAATCATTAGAAGAACAAGAAGAAAAAGAAGTAGAAAAAGCAATAGAAGAAGAAGAAGAAGAAGAAGAAGAAGAAGAAGAAGAAGAAGAAGAAGAAGAAGAAGAAGAAGAAGAAGAAGAAAAGAAGGGTTCAAATAATTTGGCTCCAAAGAAATCTGAGTCAATTTTTCAATTTCCTGGATGCATTCAAAAGAAGAAGGTGGTTGTGTCCATAAACCCTACTAGCAAGTATAACTTCATTAACATGAATGTGGCCAAGCATCTACATGTTCAAGCAAAGAATATAAAAGAGGTTCAAGTAGATGGTAAGAATATTTCAATGTTTGAAGATCTGAAGCTCATTATGGAAAAATATGTTTTGCATTCAGATTTTATGCTTTGGATATGGATGATATGGATATAGTTCTTGGATATCCATGGTTAGAGACTTTGGGAACAATGAATATTAATTTTCAAAAAAAATTCATGAAGTTTTGGTATAAGAAAAAGAAGATCAATTTACAAGATATCATAGTGAAAAAAGCACCAATAACAATCCAAGTAGATCATAAGGATGAGATTAAAATAGGTGATGAAGATCATGATGAAGATTCAAATGATATAGATAAAGACACACTACAAATGAGCACTTCATCTACTCAAGAGACAAAGAAGGAAAAGGTGGAAGAGGTAGAAGCAAAGGTGGATAAGGTCAAAGTATTGGAAAAGGTTGTGGTATATAGACACCCACATCATCATGAGAGGAAACAATCATGGAACTAGGTGAGGAAGTGTCATAACAACAATTATTTTGTCTATACAGGAAATAAAATTTCCAATCATTATGGATATGCATGGAATCCAAAGAAAAAATACTATGGCACATGGAATGAATGGGGGAATCACTATGACTATGCATGGAAGAATACCTACTATGGTCATGGTTGGAATCAGAGTAGCACAGCGAAATATGGTACATGGAATAAAAAGAGGAATAATTATGCTTGGACACCAAAGCAGTATAATTATGATCATAAATGAAATCAAAGGAGCACAATAAAATTTGGAAACAAGCTTGGAGAGCTATCACCTGCTAAGATCACATATGGATGGCTAGATGATCGAGATTGGAGACAAGTGTGCAATGATTTGAAGCACACTCATTATTTGGTTTCTTCCTATGTTTCAAGGATGAAACATGTCAAGGAGGGAAGGAATGCTATGTACCTAGGGATATGATATATTGTTGTATATGGGTTGATCGAGATGTCAACATGTGGCACACATCCCCTTAGTTATATGGGTACACTATATTAGGATAATAGAGTAACTTATGGAAGTATTACATTGGGTAATGGTCGGCTTACATTAGATTAGGAGGTTACCCATCCATGGGTTAGATAGATGTATATATATAGGAGATGATTATCATGGTAAGGATATCAAGTAAGCATAGAGTCTTCTATTGTAAGAGGATATTGGAGGTTGTCCCTTCGAAGAGACATTGTGGAGTTATTCATTCCTAAAGGAGTATTATATGTTGTTTCCCTACCTTAAGGGTATTTTTACATATATTTCATATAAAGATCATTTTAAACAACATCATCACACTATCTACAATCCAACAAGTTGGCCTTCCCACTATTATACATTGCAAACTATAATCCTTGGGGTGGATTGAATAAGGTACAATTATATAGGTTTGAAGGCAATGCATTTTCTATTATAAATTTGATCCTATGGAGGGCACCATCACTTGAAACATTGTGCCTCTTAAATTATATAACATATTATCAAGGAGGTTTTACTTCTATGACTAAGATTTTACATATATCAATCAAAAATAGAAATATAGGATTTACACAAAATATTTCTTCTTCAACCTCATATAGTCAACTCTACTAACCAAAGTCACATTGGTCTCTTCTGAAAGAGTTCATTAACTAATCATGCATGTGCATAGTTTCATGTTACTCATGGTTTGTCTTAAAACACCTATTTAGGAAAGAAATTAAGATTTTATAGTGTGATCAATGAAATCAATGTCCCAATAACAAAAACTTGACAAGTTATTGGAGCCACATAATATATTCTTCCTGGAGCTTGAATTTCTTCTAGTGAACTATGTAGTGTAACACCACATATATTTGATCCATTAAAAACCCTTTCTATCATTAATAAATTTAGGAGAATGATTAATCCTAGTGTTAAATATAGGATCTCCTTGATCAGGGAATGATAAGACTCAAGTCTTTTCCTTACAAGATTCTAATATCCCTCACACCCAAGAATAATGGTTCATATCATCTATCCAATGACTATCACATACTCAATAAAATCATGGTGAAGAATCAATGTCCACTATTAAGCATTGAAAACATCTTAAACCAAATATAAGGTTTATAATACTTCACCAAAATAAAAAATAATAAGGAAATTTAAGTGGACTTGGCAGCAATTTCATAGACATGTAAATATTATAGATTTCACTTGATCACAAATTTTAGGCGTTCTAGTGATGCACTTATGTATGTCTTAAAAACCTACTTATCCATTAAAAAAACAAAGATAGTTATATGTGTCCATATAGTCACTATGGCCTACTTATACATGGGTTAATATCAACATTGATAGCCCTCTCTAGACTATCCACAAAATTATAATCTTTGCAAGGCAAAAATATAGACATCAATGAAGAGACTTAAGCAATTTAGATATTCCTTGAATAGTATATAAAACTTGAGGTTATATTATTATCATCCTTAAATACATATTCAATATATAAAACGAATCCATCTATTGGTTTTGTCTATTTGAACTCAAAAGACTCAAAGATCTCTACAAGCTAATTAAGCCTAAATGCCTCAAAAGGATTAAAACAAGAAATATTTGAAAATAGGGGTATAGATAAATCTAAAATAATTTATCACATTATTTTGTAGGTGACTCAACTTTTTCAACACCTCAAAAGGTCTGCTATAAATAATTTTATCAAAAGCCTCTCATAGACTTACTAGTCTTAATGTTGCTCTAACATGCCAAAACCCATTCTGTATTGAATTAGCACTTAAAGACACCTTATAAATATGTATTTATGTTTTTTTATGAAGTATAAATGATAAAATAAAAGGTTTGGATTTCCAATTTTAATATTTTACCCAAAAAATCATAAAATCATGTTTTGTCTATTACACCTAACTACCCTCTAGTAGGTCTAAACTCAAGATATAGTTTTTTTACAATAAATAATCATTTTATGAGGTCTACACAAATTTAGTATAGATGGTTAACCTTTCACTTGGATTTTATAGACTCAATTTTGAAGTTTCTAAACCAATCACTCTCCTCATTGTCAAAGAAACACAAAAAATAGGGTGTCTCTTACACATACTCGATTGGTCAGAGGAGCCCAATCGATGAAATGTCTATGTGGACACATCCAAATGTCAGTTTTTAGGATAAAAATAACTTTATTTGGTATTGATCAGGCATTAGAAGCAAATGTTTTAGTTAGCCAGAGGTATTCCTAAAGAGAATTCACTTGTTCTTAAGTGTACAAAATGAGTGAACTTCAATCGTGCATTGCATGAGAAACGTGAGGGCTAGAGACTAACCGTTAACTCATACACATGTAGGGATAAGTCATACAAGAAATAATGGAATTAATTTATCTAAATCATGATGGATGAGATGTGGTAACAAGGTTTATCTCACAACCAAATCTCTTAGAATGAGGTAAAAGTTGGGTAGTAGGAGTTGTGGAATCTAACTCATCAGTCCAATCCATGAACCATATATGTAAACACATCTAGATGGGAATTTTTAGGATATAATGACCTCTTTTTAGTCTCTATTAGTCCTAGGAATTGAAATTTTTAGTTGGTTGGAGGCATCCCTGAAGAGAATTCACTCATCCCTGAATGTGCAAAATGAGTGAACTTTGGTCATGCATTGCATGAGAACTATGAGGGCTAGAGATGAAATATTAGCTCTTAAACATGCAGGGATGAGTCATATAATAAATCCTAGGAGGATTTTATGTAACTTGTGATGGATGAGATGTGACAATGAGGTTTCTATCATGGCCAAATCTCTTAGAATGAGATAAAAATTGGTCAGTGGATGTCATAGATTCTGACTCATTAGTCCAATCGATAAATCATCTATGTCAACACATCTAGATGGGAATTTTTAGGCTATAAAAACCTTTATCCAATCTTCGTTAGGCCTTATAAGTGAAATTTTAAATTCTTTGGAGGCATTCTTGAAGAGAATTCACTCATCCCTGAATGTGCAAAATGAGTGAACTTCAGTCATAAGTTGTGACAAAACCATGAGGGATATAGATGACCCATCATCTCCTACACATGGAGAGATGAGTTCTCTATAAAATCCTAAGAGGATTTTATCTAACTCAAGATGGATAAGATGTGGAAATGAGGTTTATCTCACAGCCAAATCTATTAGAATGGGGTAAAAGTTGGTCAGTAGGGGCCAGAGATTCCGACTCATGATCCCAATTGATGAACCATCTATATGGACACATCTAGATGGGAATTTTTAGGCTATAATAATTTTTTTTAAATATTGATCAACCCTTAGGAGATAAATTTATATTTGATTGGAGGCATCCCTTAAGATCATTCACTTGTCCTTAAGTGTGCAAAATGAGTGAACTTCAGTCATGTGTTGCATGAGAACCATGAGGGATAGATATGAACCATCAAGTCCTATGCATAGATGGATGAGTTCTCTAATAAATACATATAAGATTTTATATAACTTGTGATGAACTAGAGGTGGAAACAAGGTTTCTCTTGTAGCCAAATCTCTCAAAATAGGGTAAAAGTTGGTTAGCAAGGATCTTAGATTCTAAATCATCAGCCCAATTTATGAACATTCTATGCAGACATGTCTAGATGAGTGTTATTAGGCTATAAATTTTTTTTTAGGTCTCGTTCAATCTTTATAAGTGAAATTTATAGTTGGTCATATCCATTCTTGAAGAGAATTCACTCATCTTCTAATGTGAAAAATGAGTGAACTTCAATCTTGTGTTGCACAATAACCATGAAGGATAGAGACAAACCATTAGATCCTACATGTGGAGGGATGAGTCCTCTAAGAAGTCCTAGGAGTATTTTATCTAAATCATGATGGATGAGAGGTGGAAATGAGGTTTCCCTCATAGTTAAATCTCTCAGAATAGGGTAAAAGTTGGTCAATGGGGGGTGTAGATTCTGATTTGTCAGTCTAATTGATGAACCTTCTATGAAAACACATTTAGATGGGAATTTTTAGGCTATAATGACCTTTTTCCAGTCTTGGTTGGACCTTACAAGTGAAATTTATACTTGGTAAAAGGCATTCTTGAAGAGAATTCACTCATCCCTGAATGTGCAAAATGAGCAAACTTTGATCGCACATTACACAAGAACCATGAGGGATAGAGATAAATCATTATCTCCTACACATGGATAGATAAGTCCTATAAAAAATATTGGGAGGATTTTATCTAACTCATTATGGATGAGATATGGTAATGAGGTTTTTCTCATGGCCAAATTTCTCAGAATGAGGTAAAAATTAGTCAGTGCGGGTCATAGATTTTGACTTGTCATCCCAATCAATGAACCATCTACATGGAGACATTTAGATGGGTGTTTTTAGGAATAAATAAATTTGTCCAATCTTGGTTAACCCCCAAGAGTGAAAGATGTAGTTGGTTGAAGGTATCCCTAAAGAGAATTCACTCATCCCTAAGTATGTAAAATGAGTGAACCATAGTCATATGTTGCACGAGAACTATGAGGGATAGAGATGAACCATCAGGTCCTACACATGGAGGGACAAGTCCTCTAGGAAATCCTAGGAATATTTTATCTAAATAATGATGAATAATATGTATTAATGAGGTTTATCTTGAACCCAAATCTCTTAGAATGGGGTAAAAGTTGGTCAGTGGGGGTTGTAGATTCTAAATCATCAACCCAATCAAAAAACTATCTTCATAAATATGTCAAGATGGGTGTTATTAGCTATAAAAACCTTTTTATAATATTTTTCACACCCTATAAATCAAATTTTTAGTTGGTTATAAGCATCCATGAAGATAATTCACTCATCTTCGAATGTTCAAAATGAAAAATATTCAATCATGCATTGCACAAGAATCGTGAGGTATATAGATGAACCGTTAGGTCCTACACATAGAACAATGACTCCTATAATAAATATTTGGAGGATTATATCTAAATCATGATGTATGAGATGTGATAATGAGGTTTCTCTCATAGCCAAATCACTCAAAATAGGGTAAGAGTTGGTCAATGGGGATTGTAAATTCTAACTCATCAGTCTAGTTGATGAACCTTTTATGTGGACACATCTAGATGGGAATTTTTAGGCTATAAAAACATTTTTTTACGTATTTATTAGGCCCCAAAAGTTAAATTTATAGTTTTTTAGAGGAATTCTTAAAGATAATTCACTCATTCTCAAATGTAAAAAATGAGTGAACTTTGGTCACATGTTAGATGAGAACTATGAGTGATAAAGATGAAGAATCAGATCTTAAACATGGAGGGACAAGTCCTATATGAAAAAATGGGAATATTTAATCTAAATCATGATGAACAAGAGATGGAAATGAGGTTTCTCTTGTGGCAAAATCTCTCAGAATAGGGTAAAAGTTGGTCAACGGGGGCCATAGATTCTAACTCATTAGCCCAATTGATGAACTATCTATATGGACATATCTAGATGGGTGTTTTTAGGACATAATGACATTTGTTTGATTTTTATTAACCCTTAAGATCAAAATTTGTATTTGGTTGGAGCAATCCCTTAAGAGAACTCACTCATCCCTAAATGTGCAAAATGAGTGAACTTCGATCACACATTTCATGAGAAATGTGAAGGTTAGAGATAAATATTTAGGTCCTACATGTGGAGGGATGAGTCATATAATAAATTATATGAGGATTTTATCTAAATCACGATGTACAAGATGTGGTAATGAGGTTTATCTCGTGGCCAAATCTTTCAAAATAGGGTAAAAGTTGGTTAGCAATGGCCATAGATTCTGACTCATCAGCCCAATCGACAAACCATCTATGAAAACATAATTGGATGGGTAATTTTAGGCTATAAAAACCTTTATTATATCTCTTTTAGGCCCTAAAAGTGAAATTTTTAGCTGGTTGGAGGAATCCCTAAAGAGAATTCACTTGTCCTTGAATGTGCAAAATGAGTGAACTATGATCACACATTGCACATTACATGAGAACCATGAGGTCTATATACAAAATGTCAATTCCTACACATGAAAGGATGAGTCTTATAAGAAAGTAAAAGATGATTTTGTTTAATTCATGATGGATGATAGGTGGCAATGAGGTTTCTCTCTTAACCAAATCTCTTATAACGGGGTAAAAGTTTGTCAGCATAGGCCATAGATTCTGACTCGTTAGCTCAATCAATGAACTATCTACATGGACACATACAGATGGACATTTTTAGGATAGAATGATATTTTTTAGGTATTTTTTGAGCCCTAAAATTGAAATTTTTAGTTGGTCAAATGCATTCCTGAAAACAATTCACTCATCCTTAAATATACAAAATAAGTGAACTTTGATTATGTGTTACACAAGAATCATGAAGGATAGAGATGAAATATTAGATCCTCCACATGGAGGGATGAGTCTTATAAGAAAGGATATGAGTATTTTGTCTAACTATTTATGGACAATAGGTGGTAACAATTTTTCTCTCATAGCCAAATCTCCCAAGATGGGGTAAACATTGGTCAATAAGACCGTAGATTCTGACTTGTTAGCCTAATCGATGAATAGTATGTGCATACACATCTAGATGGGAGTTTTAAAGATATAATACCTTTTTTAGGTCTTTATTAGGCTTTAGAATCAAAATTTTTAGTTTCTCATAGTCATTCCTAAAGAGAATTCACTCATCCCTGAATGTGTAAAATGAGCAAACTTTGATTGTGCATTACACAAAAATCATGAGGGCTATAGATGTATCATCAACTCTTACACGTGAAGGGAATAATCCTATAATAAATCTTGGGAGGATTTTATATAACTCATGATGGACAAGCTATGATAATGAGGTTTCTATCCTAGTCAAATATCTCAAAATGGGGTAAAAATTGGTCAGCAAGGGCTATAGATTCTGACTCATCAACCCAATCAATGAACCATCTATACAAATACATCTAAATGGGTGTTTTTAAGCTATAATGACATTTTTATAATCTTGGTTGACCCCTGAGAGTTAAATTTGTAGTTGGTCATAGGCACCCCTTAAGAGAATTCACTCATCCCTAAATGTGCAAAATGAGCAAACTTTGGTCATGTGTTGCACAAGCACCATGAGGGTTAAAGATAAATTGTTAAATCCTAAATGTGGAGAGATGATTCCTCTAAGAAATTCCACAAATATTTTATCTAACTCATGATGGATGAGATACAATAATGAGAGTTATCTCAAGGCCAAATCTCTTAGAATGGGGTAAAAGTTGGTCAGTGGGGGTTGTAGACTCCAACTCATCAAACAAATCAATGAATTGTCTATGTGAACACATCTAGATGGGTATTTTTAGGCTAGAACAAACTTTTTCTGATCTTGTTTAGGACTTAGAAGTGAAATTTGAAGTTGGTCAGAGGCATCCCTGAAGAGAATTCACTCATCTCTAAATGTGCAAAATGAGTAAACTTGGATTACATGTTACACGAGAACTATGAGGGTTAGTGATGAATAAT
The DNA here is from genome assembly GCA_037957365.1 of Torreya grandis. Classification (NCBI taxonomy): domain Eukaryota; kingdom Viridiplantae; phylum Streptophyta; class Pinopsida; order Cupressales; family Taxaceae; genus Torreya; species Torreya grandis. The sequence goes on from JARHVA010000049.1 coordinate 4,687,095, forward strand.
TAGTACCTACACATGGAGAGATGAGTCCTCTAATAAATACCAAGAGTATTTTATCTAACTCATGATGGATGATATGTGATAATGAGGTTTTTCTCATAGCCAAATCTCTTAGAATGAGGTAAAATTTGGTCAGTAGGGGCTGTAGATTCTGACTCATCAATCCAATCAATGAACCGTCTATCAAGAAATGTTGAACAACATTTATCAAGTCTTGGTTGGGCCCTAAAAGTGAAATTTGTAGTTGGTTGAAGGCATTCCTAAAGATAATTCAGTCATCCCTGAATTTGCAAAATGAGCAAACTTCAATCATGCATTACATAAGAACCGTGAGGGGTAGAGACAAGTTGTCATCTCCTACACATGAAGGATTGGGTCCTATAAGAAATAATAATAGTATTTTATCTAACTCATGACAGACTAGAAGTATCAATAAGGTTTCTCTTACATCCAAATCTCTTAGAACATGCCCAAACTTGGTTAGCAAGGGCTGTAGATTCTGACTTTTCAGTCCAATCAATGTACCTTCTATATAAAAATGTTGGGATAGAAATTTTAAGGATTTATCACATTTTTTAGGTCTCTATAGACCCCAAAGAATTAATTTTTAGTTTATTATAGGCATCCCTTAAGAGAATTCACTCATCCCAAATGTGCAAAATGAGTGAATTTCCATTGTGCATTATACAAGAATCATGAGGGCTAGAGCCTCACCATCAGGTCCTACACATGCACGGATGAGTCCTATAAGAAAGAATAAATAAGATTTTTTTGTATTTTATTTAATGGATAAATAGAGAGAATTTCAAAAAGTATTTGCTTAAGATAGATGAAATCAATATAAATTATTTTGGCTTCTCTTCACTTTAAGAAGATAATCTTCTCCACTCACAACACTAACCACATGAATATGGAAGCTCATTTGGTGCCACTAACCTACATTTAAATTATTAGTAAAACATTTAAACAAAATTAAACACATAATCATAAAATAGTTACAAATTAAAATACATTAAATCAAATAATTTTATTATATTAATTTGAAATACTATATAAACTTACTAATTCAATCTAATGTACCTTCAAGATTAGCTCTATTTGAAAGTGTTTCAATAATTGCTTCTTGGTTAGATTCATGTATTTTCCAAAAAGTTTTATAGCGAGACTTTTCATGATATTTAAGCATTTAAATATTTTTATCAATAACAAGGTTTGAATAATGAATTACCATCCTGTATGTTTCAAAGTCCTCAAATAACAATTATTTTATTTTCTATGATAGTACCTAAAAACCCAGGTTTTATTAACCACTATAGACCCAGTGGGAAAAATTCACTCTTCTCCATCCATAACATTTGTGGTTAATGTTTTTTTGCCTTTGCACAATGATACAAGTAGTAGTTTGTTCGCTCATCAGTGTTCCTAAGTGCAATTACTGCACAAACATGCCCTACATTTAAAGTATAATCAAATTTTAAGAACATATAGAAAAAAATATATCATAAATATATAATGTTGTATATATAATTAAAGAATAAATTTTACCTAGTTGTAAAAGATCTAAGATGTGGTTAAAGTCAACTGATGATGCTATTTCATGATCTATCAATTGTTGGACTAAATGGCTACTCTCTACAAGTGATATGGGTCTACAATAACATTCGTCAACCCATTATTTTGACTCACATTCATTCCAATTAAATTCCATACATGAGAAACAAAAACATGCCATATCCCTAGTATAAATAGTCTATGAAGTTGAATTTAAGCTTTGAATGGAGTGGAAAACACTTGATCTAGTTACTGTAATGTGATCTTCATACATTGCCTTATGTTGTTCCTCTATTAACCAAAATAATATTCATACATGAGAATGTTTATCTGATCCATGACAAATATTTTCATGACACCAAATCATAATACTTGTTGCATCGATAAAATTAGCACCATTCTTTTGTTTTTACTAATCTCTTTTAAGGGTTGTTTTTATAGGTGCATCAACACCATCATGTTCCCGTTTTCCATGTCTCACCTCAAAGAAGCTCCAAAAATGTTGAATGCCATTCTTCTTATGCATTTTTCTTAACTAGTAAAACATTCAAGAATTCTTAAACTTCCCTACACAATTGTCTAACCAAATGTAGTGTGTATCTTGCATGTTTTCTCTTGCATTCATATTCATATAAAATATCTCAAAACAACCCTGGACAAACTCTAAAGAATACGATTTGTTATTTCTCATATAAAAATTGCATCCCCTCAAAATATTTCTATTATCATTTATACTATCAGGTGCATGTCTGAATGTAATATGAAAAAAATTCCAACTTGACTTGAATTATAATATTGGGATTGAACTTCATTCTATGGTTTTAGTGTGTAGTTCTCAGTAAAATCCACAACCAAAACAATGGTGCCAACTAGGAAGTTGTCCTTGCATGCTTTGAATTTATTATCTAACCATTTTGATTTGTGTCTATGTTTTGTATATTGGTAGATAATATCATTTTTGAATTCAAACATGAAATCACATATAGAAACTTTGGTCATAACTAATTCATATCTTGATGACTTTTTTCCATATTTTAACACATACTTAATAGATTTGTACTTCTTATAATCAACTAGTTTATTTCCAAATTCATGTGAAATATCTTCATGTAAATAACTTGTAAATTTTGAAAAACCACCACAACTGTTACATATTTCATCTAAACATTGTGTGGTGAAAAAAAAGTCCCTCGGGTCTTTGACGAAAAAGACCTTGGATTAATTCTCTTGATGTTTTAGGTCGGGAAGCCATGCATTCCTAAAAAATCATGTTAGTATATAAAGTACAATGTATATGATGAAAAACATCAAAACACATAGAAAATTCAACATGTACCCTAAAAGAACATGTGGTGTGTGCTTGGTTGATTTTAACATAAAAAAGGCTTGCACATCTCAAATGACCTTTTTCTAATTATTAATTAGCCATTAATTTTTTCAATAAACTTTTTATAAAATTTTGTTTTCATCATGTGTAAAAAATGTTTTGCATGTAGCTCATGAATTTTTTAGTCTTTTCTTATTTTAACAACATATTTTACATTAGATGAGACCCTTGTGTTGTCATGCCAAAAAATTTCAATCAATTATTTGATTCCTTCAACGAGTACCTTATCTTTTCATGGGATTCTACCACTAAACAACCAATAATCTGTAATTGAAGAGTCATTAAGCCCTGTTCTTATTTTTATGGAATTTATTAGAGATTTTCTATTTAAATTCAATGATTTACTTGTTTCACTAATAATTTGAGCTTTAGATGTTAACTTAATCACTATATATTCCATTATTACTTGTCTTGGCACATTACTATATTTTGACTTTTATTGCCTATTGCCTTAAATGCATTCAATAGATTCTTTACTATTGTATGATTTTTTTCCTCCATGTTTAATATTATTAACCAAAAATTATGCATCACAGGGCACATTTTCATTAGTTCAACAAATAGTTGACATTGTTTTGTATGGCTTTTAATCTCAAATGCATAGTTCCATACATGTTAAGCATAATGTTGAACTATTCTTTTTAACATTTTACCTTCCATAGGTTCTATTATTTTTCCATCTATTTCAACCAAATACTTTGGTGATCATCTTATTATCTTCATAGATGTGGGTGTAGGAGCTATATTTTGTATTAAATTGGGTGGTGTTAACACTTAAACCATAGTAGGGACTTTAGAGAGTTGACTATCTAAATTAGGGGTTATAGGCGAATTAAATTCCTCTTCATTAGGAGACACATGATTCGGGGTCATTATTTGATGTTTATTATAATTATACTCAAAATTTTCAATATGAATGTATGTTTCATTATATTGTGTTTGTATATATGTTTCATCATTCATTACAAATTCATTACTTACATGCTCTACATTTTGAATTTTATCTTGCAACAAAGATTGACTAGGTTCTCTTATCTCATTTGAAGATGTATGTAAACTAAATTCTATAGAATTGGGCATGTTATTTTTATTAGAAGTATTACTTGGTGTAGAAGAAGAACCTTCATCTTGTCTAGAAGATCTTATGGATGCCCTCCTATTTGTTTGTATTTTTATTTATTTTTCTCCTTTCTCTTCAATTTCTTCATTTGTTAGATATTTTATTGGCCTTTTACAATGACTTCCTGATCCCATTATTTATCTTTGCTGAAATAAGACGATTATAGATTTAAAATTGAAGAATTATTAGTGACTGAAATAAATAAATGAACAATTCATCAAATTCAAATAGTGGCAATAGAAAAACCAGTTTATAATTTGGAAAGAATAAAACAAATGACTCATTTTCATGGAAAATTCAAATGAAATTCATGGATCACAAAGGGCATGCATGATTTCAAAAGCATGCACAAATTTTGGGATCCATGGACCAACAAAAAAATTCATTGAATGGCAAAATAGTGGTTTTAAAAAGGGCGTATGCCCTTTACAAAGGGCGTACACCATTTTCATATTTACAAATTGTTTTCCCTATTTTCCCTCTAATTTTGCCTTGATTTTAGGCCTCAAAGTTCCCAAACCTGGTCAAATTCTGTCATGGACTACTGAAGGAAATTTATAATAAATTTAGGGTTTTTTTTTCCATTTTATCTACAAATCTGATCAGGGAGATTTTATTATTTAAAAAAAATTATATGGGTTTGTAGAATAGAAAGTGTAATTTTAAAATGTTAGAATATTATTTATAATTGCTATTTAATTTCTATGTAACATAACTCCTTATAGTCTATGTATGTATCATCACAAATTCCCTTATAACTTTTTGAATATTAATAGAATGCCTATAAAACTTATATCTCAATAATCTACACATTGTCAACTATGCTTTAAAAAAAAATGATTTTCATGAAGTTAAGGACAAAAAGTTGTGTTCGTATACTTACAGTTTAAATTTTCCAATTGTTTTGACTTGTAAAATTATTTAAAAATTATATATAATAAAAAATATTCTCAACAATCTTTGACATTTCACCTATCTTATATGAAATTTCATAAAAAAATTAAATTATTTACTCAAAACAATGTGTGTTTGTACACATGCACTCTCTTTATCTTTTTACATAAAAATGACCAAACTATTGTCATAAATGTAACTATTTCACACACTTTTATCATCTAGGTATTTGAAAAAAGTATATACTTATAAACTAAATTCAAAATTTCACAATTCATATTTTTATGTCATTGTCAAATTCCTTTTTAAAGTGTCTCTAGCATTCTCTCCAAGCTCACCTATTGTTATTTTTAGAAAAAAATGTGTCACTTATAACCCCCTTTTGTCCCCCATTATCTTTTATCTACCCCAATACCTCCATGGAATATTTTTAATGTTATGTTGGCAACAAACTCTATGTTTCTTCCCCTTTTTTCTTTTTTTAATTTAGGTAGGAATGCATGAGTTTGATATTCCTTTTGAGGAAATGTAATAAGGTCATGATAATAAAAACATGTAGAGACATTTTCTCAAATAATTCTCAACCAATATGATATATATTTGTGGTATTTTTGTATAGTTAATTCTCTATCATAGAATTTTTTTAAGGGCCCCAAGGAAAAATCCATATGTAAAATTCTAGTGAATATTGAAAAGTATGTTTTGAATTCCCAGTGAACTAAAGGGAAAGTAGTTTTGTTAGGAAGGAAAACCCTAGGATTCACGTAACCATAACATTTGGGTACCTTCATTGAGACCTTTTGAACATTTTCTAACCCATGTAGACGTCATCCAACACATCTAGAAACCATCCAAACCCTCTGAACATGGTCTGTACACTATGGACATCATCCAACCTATCTAGATATTGTCCAAACCCTCCAGACGTCATTTAGAACCTATAGACACTATCCATACCATATATACACCATCTATACCTTATGGATGTTGTCCAAATACTGTGGACATCGTCTAGACCCCTTGGTACTATATATATCCTATGGGTGCCATCTAGATCCTATGGATGTCGTCAAGATTCTTTGGCCACTATCTATCTATATTGGTCATCATCTCATTATTGTCTAAAAAAATATGATTATAAAAATACGTAAACCCTTACATGTGCTCATTATTTTCATATTCTAAGTTAAAACATCAATATCTCTTCCTAAAGCAATCTCTCATCCTTGGTACTCAATATAAAAAATGGATTCCCACACTATATGTTATACCCCCATTAAAAAATGTGTCTATATAAATCTTATTTGTCAGAAAATATTGAAGCTTTTTGAATATAATGAGACTTACAATGAGTGGATATACAATTGTTGTTTTATAAGCCTTATTTATATGTCTCAATATGACATGGACACAAACTTGATTAATTTTTTTTTATCCAATTATAAACATGCTTCTAAAGTGTTTACTTGTGCCCTAGGCTCTTAGATTATTACTTTTTTCATATCACCTTCAGACATACACTACTTCAAAGGGTTTCCATACACAAACATGGAACCTATGACAATGATTTTTTTTTAACTAAGGAAATTAAACTCTATTTGGAAAATCACTTAAGCTTGGCAACTGATACCTCTACCTTGGAAGGTAATGTTCTCTTTGTTAATTAATATTTAATGTTTTATGTATGAACTTCAAAAGTTAATAAATGTCATTTTTAGTTTGTAATTGATGTTTTATTTTCATTACAGTTACCCCTAATCAATCAGGAATGGGAAATTTAGTCCAAAATATAACAAACACATTTCTATAACCCCTTGTTGAATTTTTTAAATTGAGGATAATTTTATAGGGAAGAATAGGGAACATTCCCTTTTGGGATTTAACATACATTATTCATTCTCTTGGTAGAGAAAAATTTGATTGGTGTATATACATGTATAATAAGATTATATAAATGATTTTTATTCTAATTTTCAAAGTGACACAATTTTTATGTTTAATTTTATTTTGGGTTTATACTACAAGGCATATCATAGGATGAAGGAACAAATGTTCCAATTATCTTGCATGAAAAAAATAAATCTAATCTTATGGCCCTAACTGAGGTAGACATACTTTTGAAGTTTAAAATTCAAATTGATTATCTAGTTGCTTAAGAAAATTGTCTTGTTAGCTTACTTCTTACAATTAAAATTGATTTGGTTTATTTCTTTGTAACTAAGAAGATAAATTATTTCTCGTTTAAGATGAGAATCTACACTGAATAAATATCATCTCCCTGAGGGCTTTAGGGATTCAGATAGGGATGATGACATATAATCTAGTTTGGTAAAACCATTGGTAAGGAGAAAAAAGATGAGGAGTTATACCTCGCCCATTATTGCACAACATCAGTAATACACATCTACAAAGCTAGGTTTTAAAAGATTCAAATTTTATTCAAAACTATTGTAACAAAAAAAAATTGGCATTGATAATTATGCATTCAATTTTATAATGGTCTTCAACATTGGCAGCATTTTCCCTCAACCTGATCAATAGTACCCTTCAATGTAAGGAACATGACTTGAAGTTCATAATTATGTTGTTTATTAAATTACATGGTAAATTGAGTTTATGAGTATTTGGTAGAAGATATAGTTTCACCTTACATTACACCACATCCACCACTATAAAACATATCAAAAATTCTAAGTATGGATCCTAATGTATGTGACCTATAGTTTAACACACTTTGGATTTTGTTGAATTCATTTATTTATTAATTTTTTATGGCATTTTTATGTAGTAACATCATCAAGAACTATATAAATTTTAGCTTGTTTGGATTCATAGGTCAATAATAAGCTTGATATTGTTTCATTCTATAATAAATTGATCATGTGAGAGTGTGTAAGGTTTAGTAAGGTCATTAGGTGTAGAAATTTTAACTTTGTTGTATATTTTTGGTTTCCCCACCAAAACTAAGAAATTTAAAAAAAAAAATTGTTAATGTATTTGCATGGGTCCTTTCATGACTTAAAACAATTTTTTAGTCATGATGTTATTGTGAAGGGTCATTTAGGGTCTAATACATGTTCTAAAAGTTGTTAATATGTTGTCTACATTTAAATCAGACTCAAAATTATTAAGTAACTTAAGGTGAATGTATCTAGGAGCACCCAACATTGGAGAAGGCCAAGATAAGCATATTCTGAGATAAGACCAAGTGAAATATATTTAGTGTGAAAATCCATAAGAAGTCGAGTTTAGACACTTAGTTATAAGGTATAAAGCTCGAAGTAGTAAATGAAGGAGAGGAGAAATTTTGTAGGTTAGAGTAGAGAATTTGGGATGTATGTAGAAGTCTACTTATAAGATCTGAAATGATTGTCTATGAGGTAATATGAATAAAAAGAGAATTTTGCTGTATTCTTGATTGAATTTTAGACTCTCTAAATGTGTAAGTACTAGTTATCAATTATTCTTGATCTTATTTCATAATTTTGTGATGGTTTGTGAGTTGAAAGATCTGAGAAATAGGGTTTTATCTAACATAGTATGTAAAAAGAGAAGATTTTCATGTACTTTTGTGATTATGAGACTCAAGATGTACTTAGAATAGTAGTAACATATATAAATCTCAATATGATCAAAATTAATCATTCTTATTCAATAAAATTTTAATTTGTAACAAAAAGAATGCTCTCAATTAGAAGAACATAATTAGGTGTTATGACATTCTAATAAAATGGATTTATCCATGTATTTTTGGTGTTGTTAGGTTAATAAGATTATTATTAGAGCAAGGAAAAAACTTAGAGACCATGATCCACATGAGAATATTCTTTTAAAGTGATTATATCTTGCTATTTTCACATATTTAAGCTCTTGGGTTTGTAAACACAGTAAAAAGTGTCATAATAAGAAGAATATTTGTTACTTGTGTTTATTTGATTGTTGTTTAAGCTTGATGAATGTTTGTAAGTGTAGGATAAGGTATTTAGGCCTTGTTCCAATTGAAAAGAGTAAAAATAAATCATTATAAGTTGAGTTTCTCTTTTTTGTTTTCTTTTGAATGTGTTGGGACTTTGTAAACACTGAATTTGGGTTTCAACTATAAAAACTCCCATGACTTTTGAACGAACCAACCAAATCATCTCAAATTTTGTAGATGGATGCTAGATATCGTGTTTTATATGATTTAAGTAGTTTAAAATATTTAAAAACTCTATAAATTAAAATATGGGTTACTATATATCTACATGCCTAAAATAGACCAAAAACAAGGTCTAAATAATATTTTATTGAATTCTCTTGAATAATTAAATGTATAAAAAGGTATAAAATCAGTTCTTACCTCATGTGGTATGTTAATAAGTGTATTAATCCATTTTAGTAATCATCATAGGTTTATTTTGATAAATACTATTATAATACATATATGTAGAAATAAGTATGGGGTTTTCAAGTTGATATTACTATGTTTCTCATAAAAAACTATCATTTTTTAAGGTTTAAAGAATGTTTGGTAGTTTGGATAACATATCTATAAATAATTGAAAGACTTAAGAAATCTTAGTTAAGGCAAGTGATAGTCAAACAAGTTGCACATCTATGTGTAAAAGGTTAGTGAAGTTATTTTCTTGTTTTTGGTTCCTTAATTATGCATGAAGATTTGTTTAGTACATTTTTAAGGTGTTTATGATGATCTAGTGATGTAGATTAACTCTTCTATACTTTGCCTAAACCTAACTCTAAAACCTAAAACTATTAACTCTTTCATTTAACCCTCTCAATATTCTCATAACTGATAACTCCTATTGCTTTGATGTCATCCTCTCTCAATAACTATCCTCTAGGTTTCTTGATTTTTTTCTCTATTTTTATAATCCTCTATACTCTACTCTCTCTATTATACATATCATACTATACATTCTCTCTTCATTTTCATCCTTCATATGCACTATCCTTATCTTTGGTGTTCACTCTCTCTAAGTTCTTGTTACCTTCAAACTATAACCTCATCCTTTTCACTTCCTTGACACACATCTAAGTCTTATATAGGATTATTGAATCATGATTCACTTGTCTCTTCTTGACCCCTCTCCTTATTTTTTCTCTAAACTTCCTCAAGTAACTATGTTCTCTTTTACACTACTCCTTGTAGCCCTTATTCTGACAAATTTCATTGGTACAGTCAAGTAAAACACCAAATTCAAAAATTACAGACATATTATACCACCTTCTATCACTTTACACCTCTCTATGAGGTTTCATTATTCAACTCCTCTATATGCCATTTCTAACACCTACATAGACCTAATTAGGTCTCTTCACCTTCCTTTAACACACAATAGCCTAAATATTAAACGTACAGATGTCGTTTGAATCTAAAACCTTTAAAATCTCCTTTGTTAGGTCAAATATTATCAAATTACAAATGTTTGGTCATTTCCATTGATTCATTCACTATATATTTAACTTTTCCCAATTTAATCCTAAACTAGGGTTTGTACAAGATTACACAAACTTAAGAGGGTATTTTATTGGTTTACACACTTCCAAGTTGTTTCAAATGCCCCAAAGACCATGACATGGTTTGTCCACCTATGTACAATGTTTTATATGCTTTAACTTTGCTTGAAACTCTTGATCTCATTCAAATCAAATATTCAATAGTAGTTTTTTGACATAGTCTACCTATATGTAGACTAGAAAAGGGTTGACACTCACGTTTGCTCAATTTTGGGTTTCAAAACTCCAAAATAAATTGATAAGGATCGTAACACATAGTTACAAATTTCTTAGATGTTGATTTCATTTTCCTAGCCTCTATTCACATTCCAATCTTGAGTTACATAGTGTACTGTTTACGCTTACTACCTAAGTATACACAAAATATGGTTTCACTCCACAAATTATTACATAAAGTTTTTGAGAACTCCTTTAGGTTTTTAATTACATCACATAAATCTTTTATTATATCTCAAAACCATATCAAATCCATTTTATTCAAGGTTTAACCAATCAAATAAGATTTCTTGACTGTGTTTAGGGAATAGAGTATGTACAAAGTTTGTTCAACTATTTCCTTAATCCCTTGTTGTGGTCAAGTACACACTCATCCATATGAAAGAGAAATTATTCAAATGGCCCAAAAAAAGAGAACATTATCACTCATTACCTATTTCCTTATGAGGTATCTTCCATCATTTGTCTCATATAATTCTCACAACCAACACATAACTCTTGATAACAGACATATAACATAGGCTTCACAAACTTACATAACAAAGTATATATACTTAAAGGATTCAGAATATTCATATGTCAATTTAATTTATAATTCAAATTAAATTAAAAACACATATACATATCTTCAAATACTGAAACATTGAAACTTATTGATTTAAGATATATACATGAATAACTCTAGTCTTTTGATAGATTACAGAGGTACTAATGTTCTATCATCTTCCTTCTTTCCATACCTCTATATTTCTCCTCCTAACTGACTCTTAGCAAAATTCCTACTGACTCTATATGAGACTAATCTTATATTATAATCCAAAACTCATTACATAAGCAAGAAACTACCTTTCTAACTAACTACTCACTTGACAACTGCCTTCAAAATAGACATTACATTCAAATTTGTGGGTTCTTATCATTTTTCAAGATTTTTATGTTAAAAACACTATATACTCATTATGTGATCTTACCATAACATTTAACAACATGACACAATTGACTATATACCAAAATTGCTTCTAAACACACTAACATAGTTTAAATTTTCAAATGCCCATTTTGGCAAGAAAATGCCAAAGGGATATAAAGACTCACTAATGGACTAACTTAATGACTCCAATGACTTCTAAGGAATGTTTTAAGACTAGAGACACCTACTCAAGTTTTATTTTTTAATATTTATCCTATTAAACTTCAAAAAGTTGTTTTAAATTATATTTATTATTATATTATTTTAATTTATTATTCTTTAATAGGATGAGTACCATTGTTTATCAAAGAAAGCACTTGAAATAAAGTAATCTGGAAAATGGAATGCATTTTGAATATATTGCACAATTATTTAGATAGATAACAATGAAATATTATAGAAGATTTATGGTGTGGAAATAATGGTCTATATCAAACATATAATGGTCTATGTCAACCATTCTAGAACTGATCAAATTTTAATATTATAATTATGTTGTTGTGTCAACAATAGAGTTTAATTATAAAAAAAATCTAGCACCCTCTTGCAAATATATTCTTCTATGACCTAAGGACTATAAATACACCCCATGATCATAAGCCATGATATATAGGTCATCCCTGCCACTATGGGTGATATGGCTAATTAAGAAGACATGTAAATTTAGACTTTTGATTTATCTTTAAATTTTATAATTTTCTTTCATTCAATATTTTTGTAAAAATATTTACAATTTAATCTTTAGTGTTGTAATATATAAGTTAAATTATGCCAATTTAAATTAATTTTTTAATATAGTGATGATCAATCTCCACATATTTTATTCTTACATAATAAATAAGGTTATTTTTCAATTTGATTATATTTTTGTTGTTACAATACAATATTGAATGTTGATTTTGTGAAAAATATAAATCATCTAGTATTCTTTTTAATCACACTACTACCTGTGCAATTGCACATGCTAATTTATACTCTACCTTTATTAATGACAATGTAATTGTTAGTTGTATTTTGTTACACTATGAGATAGTAATTGATCCCATGTCGAATGCAAACCCAATAAAAAATTTATGCTCATCTACATATCTAACCTAATCAAAATCTATAAAATTTATTGAAAATATATTAACACATGCCACATATTCTACCATAAAATTTATAGTTCTTTTCACATATTATACAATCATTCATTGTATATTATAATATTATACAACCATTCAGTGAAAATACCATCCACCATTTGTCATATTTTAATGTTACAAAAAACAATTTTTTTAACAAAATTAAAGTGCACATGATATATATATATATATATATATATATATATATATATATATATATATATATATACACACACACTCTACACTGAAAATAGGTCAGTCTCTTTTAGCATCTACTTAGGTTTTAAAAACGCTTACATATGAGATTTTCCTTTACATAAAGAAAACGCGCGACTACACTGCAAAAGATTCAAAGCAATTATGAATCATGATTTTATCTATCATATATACATACTCTCCGCAACAACTCTATTGTGCTCACCAACTCCTCCATTGTGGTGCAAACTTCTCTGTTCGACATTCGCATCTTCAAGCAGTAGTAACCTTCAGTCTTTACAACGTACAAATTACACTAACAATCACCCACTTTTGGCTCAAGGACAGCACATGGAGATCATTGCTCTGACATCATATTAGATAAATTACTTGAAACTAAGTTGGACTTGGAAGATGGAATGTATTTTTTTATATATTGCGTAGCTATTTATAAATAACAATGAAATATTATAATAAAATGTAGAAGATTGATGATCTGTAGTCAATAGTTTGTGCCCAAAAGACGGTGCGCCGACCGCAGTTAATATGCTACAATTCTAATAGATCTAGAAACTTTAGCATGTGATACAAAGGAACCAAAAATACAAACAAATAGATTCAAACCATGAAACAACATATTTTTTATCCATACGGTATTGCAATTGCTTTCACCGGATCTGCCAAAACTTGACCATATTAAAAGCTTAACTCGGAAGACTAAACCTTAGATATTCGATTAGAATGTGCATCGTCATTGTTTAATCCTCGATAAGACTCGATCGAAACGCGGTTTGAAGAATTCAAACATCACGTTAGACTTTATTTAATCGCTAACATCAAAGATCGCGTCCATAAAGCTTGACACGGCCAATTTCTTTGACAGTTGAACAATAATGTTCTATTCCGTTTTCCATACGTCTACTCAGCTTCCACCCTGGACCGCATACTTTATGAACTATATTAACACGCCACAACGCTTCCGTTCTCATTTCCTTGTTATACACATTCAGCCTATCGCACCCTACACGGTCGAAATTTGTGCTTCGGACGATCGAGATAAGAAAAAGGTTCAGAAACAACAAAATGATCGCTTCTGTCAAAGCTGTAGCAACCCAGACCCAGATATCAAAACACGTTTGCGAGAAAAGGTTTGCAACCGCGGTGGATGTTTCACCCAATTCCCTTTCAGATTGCGTGGCTTGCATTCTTATGCAGGGATCTCTCGAGGGAAAAACAAACGCAGCATCGAAGCTTCAACAAATAGCCGCAGATCGACAGCAGCTCCAAGCACTTGCAGCCACCGATGGATTGGAGGACGGCTTGGTAGAGCTCCTTAAACAACGAGTGAGTGAGAGGGCCACCAAGGCCGCCAGTGCCACTATTTACTACACAGCAAGGGACACAAGACTCCGTGTAAGGCTGGTGAAGGCAGGGGTTGTTCCTCTTCTCTTGGAGATTCTTCCCCAAGCAGATAAATCCTTATGTGAAAGAACCCTGGCAGCTCTTGATCTCCTTTGCAGTTGCGTCGAGGGTCGATCTGCTGCGTATGCACACGCTTTGACCGTGCCTATCATCGTCAAGAAAATGCTTGGAGTTTCAAACGTGGCATCTGAATTTGGAATATCTATTTTATGGACAATCTGTCGTTACTCTTCCGACGGTTGTGCTATGTTGGAAGCTCTGCAAGCAGGGGCATTTCAGAAAATTCTACTGCTCATTCAGCTCGGCTGTTCAAACAAAACGAGAAAGAAATCAACACAACTACTGAAGTTGTTTAGCCATTACAGAGATGAGTGGGAATGCATAGAGATCGGGGATTTCCAGAATGTAAAACGCTCTTTTTAAAGCCACGGTTGTCTCATTGAAATTGTTTCCTTCAATGTCATTTTGCCATCGTCAACTTTCCAAATGAAATTTAACGCACATAAAACACAGGTCAAGCGAAAGTCGATTGTAGGTATGGATGGCCAGCAAGAAAGTCAGTGGTCTAATTAATGGAAAAAGGAAGAAAGCACCCTATTATTGTTCTTATTTCTATTTCTAATTTTATTTTTATTTTTTATTATTTAATTTGTAATATATAATTTTGTATTAAAAATTAAAGGATATTTATTTTATTAAATGTATTTTCATATTAATTAAATTAAAATATTTTTAATGTTCATAGATTTTTTAAATTGTTGTAATGATAATTTAATAAGATATTTTTTAAAAAAAATTTAAAAATATCAAATATTATTTAACGATCATGTTATTGTGAGTTTTTAAGAAATTTAAATTTAAATTATAAAATAAATTAAACAATAAAATATTAATGTAAGATTGTTTGTTTTATATTTTAATATTAAATAAATAATTTATTTAATTTTAATTCATTAGTTAATAATATTTTTTATTGGTAAACTTTTGAGGAACATTTATGTAGATGTCCATCTCTTTTTATCTAACATCTACTCTTATTTAAGGGATTGGAGTCAACATAAAAATATAGTTTTTTTTTATTTCTAGCATTGGGTCAACACCACCACCTATAGAGTCGAAACTAAGAGTAATAGGGACCATTGATTTCTAAGTGTGATGAACAATCTGAGTACACGAGGGGTCTCTAATGATTACCTTTTTATTGTGGTACTCTTGTCAAATTTTAGGCACATATTGAATATTCATCGCAATTCAATGGTCAATATAAAAACCCTATTGTTCCATGTATCTTTTGTAATACTTTGCCAAATAGGGTAACATAATTTGATATCTTCAGTCAACACTCTACTCAATTAGCATATATTGAGGGAGTTCATATTATATAAGTTGCAACATTAATTAGTAAGATCTATCAAGCTTAGGTATTGCATATTGCCCTCCATGCATCCCCTAGGCTCTGCATGGATCAATAATAATCCCTTATTCCTTTGAAATCTTCTAATTCACAATAAGAAGTATCTATTTTGCTATCAATGTGTTGCATTCAATGTTATGTGATTAAAGTTTTTTTGAGTATACACTTTAGAATACAAAAATTGAAATGGAACATATAATACATTGAATGTGCTTTTGAATATGGTGACTACTCTTTCCAATATTTTTCAAAACATAATTATCATATAGACTATCATACACCATGCATAAAACCCTTTATATAAGAAATTAATACCTAAAATTTAAAAAAGAAAAATATTATTCAAAATTTACTCATATAGAGAAGGAACAAGAGATTCAATTTCTATATTAAAATGTTCATAAGGTTTATTGTAACATACTCTAAATCTTTATGTTCCATTCAACCCTAGTGTGCTTGTCAATTACATTTTTAACCAAAAAAAAATATAGTACTTTGTACTTGATAATCATCAAGCCAATTAAAAACAATACTTAGAAAAAAACTTAGCCTCACTCGGTTTCCTTTTTGTCTTTGATCCTCTTCCATTCATTGTCCATGGCAATAAGAGGCCTAGTTGCAAATACTTGAATTGGTTAAACTCAATAAACACACTCACTTAGATTCCATTGTACTCAAGTAGTTGCAACCTTGCCCACCATGACCATTTAAATAAATACTGATAATTATATATTGATTGGAACAAACATATATTTGAACATGATATTAAAAAAAATAAGTGTTTGCAAATGACATCGGTATGCCATTGTTTAATTTAATTTGAGATATTGAGATTTCAAACTTGAAATAGAATGCCAAAATTGTTTAAGCCCAAAAAGAAACTAAACCTTGATTACTTTCACATAATTTAATTTAAGATATTAATATTTTAGAATTAAAAGAGAATGCCAAAAATGTTTAAACCGAAAAGGAAACTAAACCTTGATTACTTTCACATAATGAGATTTTAGCCCGAATAGATAGTGCAATAAGGTATTCCTAAAAGGAAACCTAAAATGTAATCAATTTTTCATTTTGAGATTATAGATTTAACAAATTATCAAAAAAATATAAGCTAGAAAGGCTAAACAGGGAACTAAGCACTTATTAGTCCCAAAAGGAGGGATTATTAGCTTTCATGATGCATTAACGCGTGATTATTGTCTATTTTTTGACCAAGCAAATGCCTTCATTTTTCATGTATACAATCATGTGAAACTTTTTCAAAGTTAAGATGCTATCTATTTAAACATTTCAATTTAATATTATTTAAATTATGTGGTGATTGGTCAGTTCTTTTCACATGTTATGGAAGCCCTCCCACTATTCGAGGCAAACTTAATTATTGTGGGTTGAAAGGTTAATCCACCTACCAGCGTGTCATGCTAGGTGGTTTTAAATGTGACAGATGATGTATGTGGTAGCTATTTTCAACTGCAAGGGTAAATGTGGGGATAGTGGATGGAAATTTCCCTTACTTTGCATCGAAACATTAAGTGCATAACTATGCTTTCCCACTGCATTTTACCAAGGTAACCATGTGCTAATCTATTGTTTAGGGTATTGCTCTGCTAGACTTCAGCTAAGGATGTTCTAGAACTAGGGATTTTGGAAGTATAACTAGGAATATTTGATTGGAAGTTATGGCTAGATTCTAGCAAATTGATTCCAATTTAGTGCCTCTCAACTACAAATAAACCCTTAGTTGTGCTAGAAAAGATCAATTATTTTTAATGGTCAATTTGACTCTACCCTAGTCTCAATGTACATTCAAAGAATTAGTATATGGTGTACGAAAAATTAATGTTGTTATGGTGATCAGTCCAGGGCTTGTGTATGCTTCCAATTCCCTGATACTTAACCAAGTTCTTAATTTATGTGGAGTAGGTTGAGCCTCCAACAATTTCAACAAGCCCACTTCTATCATGTAATTGATTTGTTATCAACTTTCAATCTGTATTTCATTTAATTTACATGTACTTTATTTTTGGTTTTTATTCTTGATTGGGATCATGTCTTCAGTATGAAAACACTTTATTATTTGTATTTAAAATTTAAAACGAGATCATTTTATGCTATACAAAATACAAACTACCCAATATTTTTTAATTTTTTATTTTTTTAATAAGAATTAGAACCTATATGGTTTATCTAAAAATCAAAAACCCCAAATACCCAATAAATAATTTTATTTTTCATCTTTTAATTTTTGTGGAGTTCTCTTTTTGTGTGCATCAATCATAATCAGGACCTAAACATAAGATATCTAGAAATTATAAATCCCAAATTCCTAAGATGTAGTTTTAAATTTTTTTAATCATAACTAGAAACCAAATGGGTTATCTAATAATTACTATTTACATGATCTTTTTTTAAGATATGTTTTTGTCGTTAGTATTTTGCTTTTGTTGGAATGTGATTAAGGGCCTATGTGATAAAGATGGGCCATTCTTTGGATTTGGTATCCAAAGAATTCAATTTTAGGGTTGTTAGTTTTGACGTAATGGGTCATTTTTGGGGAGTTGAATCATCTACGGATCACAATGAATAAAATTTAGTTGAGTTCTAATGTCTTGGAGAGATTCATCTTGGTGGATGTTTTTGGATACCATTGAGTGTATCATTTTGTTGATTCTAATATTTGTAGCTATTTTTGTGTTTATTTGACTTAGAAAACACTATGTTTAAAATAAGGGACATTTTTTTCATTTTTGGTTTTCAGACTATCATTCTTAAAGTAATAGCTCATTCATGCTAAGTTGAACAAGCTCAAGATCATAACCAAAAAATCTTAGTTCATTACAATATTAGTAGCTTTCTTTGTTTTTATCCTTTTTGGTTTCTAGAATCCACCTTGAAATGATTCTCTATCAATTTAAGGTCTAAGTTAAACATGAAAGATGCACGCTTTTAGCGCTGTTAGCTTTGAAGTCATAGACCATTAAAGTTTGAGTTCTAATATTGGTAGCTATATGCTATTTGTTATTTTTGGTTTCTAGGATTGACATCAATTTTATTCTCAATTTCATTCTAATATTTGTAGCTATTTTTGTGTTTATTTGACTTAGAAAACACTATGTTTAAAATAAGGGACATTTTTTTCATTTTTGGTTTTCAGACTATCATTCTTAAAGTAATAGCTCATTCATGCTAAGTTGAACAAGCTCAGGATCATAACCAAAAAATCTTAGTTCATTACAATATTGGTAGCTTTCTTTGTTTTTGTCCTTTTTGGTTTCTAGAATCCACCTTGAAATGATTCTCTATCAATTTAAGGTCTAAGTTAAACATGAAAGATGCACGCTTTTAGCGCTGTTAGCTTTGAAGTCATAGACCATTAAAGTTTGAGTTATAATATTGGTAGCTATATGCTATTTGTTATTTTTGGTTTCTAGGATTGACATCAATTTTATTCTCAATTTCATTCCTAGCTCTAATTTTGGTTGTATTTAAATGTGGGGCCTATTTAAAAAATAAAGAACATTTGTTGAAAGGTTGTTGGTCCATTATCATTCAAATTTCAAGTCATAAATTTAAAATTTAGTTCATTCTAAAACTAAAAGTTATTTTGTTCTTTCTTTACTTTTATGATTCATGGAATCCACCTTGGAATGATTTTCAATCATTTTACTTACCCTAGTTCTAACACCACAATGGTGATACTTTAAAAAATATTTTTGTAACAATGAAACATTTGTTTAATACATGGTGAAGGAGTTTTGTAGCAGTGGTGGGCTTGTTTTGAGTTGTGAGAATTTTTTTTGTATTTGGTTTTTGTTTTAGTGTTTTATTTTGAGGGTTTAATCCTTATTGTGTGATTCTTTGCTTGGAAGTCTCCTACTTGATTTATTGTTACCCTTAACTTCATTATGTTTTTGTGAAGTACTTGTGCTTTGAACCTAAGTTGATTTTGTTTTCATTATTTGGAATTTTAGCAGTTGGTTTACAATTTACTCGTGATAAAGATTTTTTTTTTAAAATTATACCATTTTGCATTATCACTTACATCTTTGGTTAAGGAATAATGTGTAGTAAAAGTTACTCCATATTTCACCCTTATACTCTGCTCTTGCCATCATGTATACGAATGTGAAAAAGGATTCAATTTGTTAAAATCACTGATGGACCCATATGCATTGTCATTGCTTCTAAAGGTCTATTAATCATTTAACTATTTCATGCTTAGATTTTCATTCTGGTTACTTTTATTGTTGTTTTTTCATGAATATAATGAATCAGTTTAATCTAGATGTAGGTTGTTCAACTCTTGTTTTTAGCATGCGGTCCACTTTTTCTTATTGCAAAACTGTTTAGTTTCTAAATATAATGAGTGTGTTTTTAGAGCAATGATCCAAGAATATTATTTTCTATTTATCCTATAAAGCAATTTAAGTTGTTTGTTTTTCTTTTGTATTTCTGGCATGTTCCACTTTACCAAGACCAAAACTTGTGGGAAGGAGTTTCTAAATGAGAATGCTAGATATCCATTTTTGTATTTCTATTCCATTAGCATTCTTCAATTATCTTTTGGTTTGGATTTGTACTTTATATGATTTTAGC
>JARHVA010000049.1:4712500-4950000 GCA_037957365.1 Torreya grandis
ACTTCCCACTAAGTTTTTGTATTTTATAGGTTCAACATTGCTTCTACAATCATCTTTGCACAACTTAAGACTTGTCTCGATCGGAGTAAATACTAGCTTATTGTCCAACATCTTAAACCTCTCTAAAATCTCCTTTGAATACTAATATTGGTATATGATGATACCACTATCCATTTGATTGACCTATATCCTAATAAAATACCTCAAGAAGCCCAAATCAGTCATCTCAAATTCATTCTTCATGGCTATTTTAAACTCTTTAATGAATTGATTTACATTTCTAGTGAATATTAGATCATCCACATAAAATATAAAAATAAAAATACCTTCTTTGAATACTTTAATGTATAGTGTGGGATCACATGCACTTTTACTAAAGTCTTTGCTCAATAAAAAAGAGTTTATAAAGTTGTACCATAATATTAGGGCTTGCTTGAACCCATAAAATGCCTTCTTTAGCCTATACACATTGTTCTCATGACTGAGAATCTCATATTTGGGTGGCTATCCCACATAAACCTCTTCTTATTTCACTCCATTAAATAATGCCAACTTGAAATCCATTTGATGCACCTTCCACTTGTGTTGAGAAGCAATGGCTATGGTTGTCCTTACCATTTATAGCCTTGCTACGGGTTCAAACACATCATTATAGTCGCATCTAGGCCTTTGATTTTAACCCTTCACCACAAGCCTTGCCTTATGCCTCTCTATCTTGTCTTTATGAGTGATTTTTGTCATGAACACCCACTTAATTCCTATGAACTCTCTTCCTTTTGGTAGGTCAACTAACTCACAGGTTTAATTTTTCTATATGGCATGCATCTCTTTATCCATTGCCTCACACCACTTGTTTTCTTTGACTACTTTTTCAAAGTAGATAGGATCAACTGATAAAAAGAGAGCATTATTCATAGTTTCATCTTCAATTTGCTCATACTTTGACTTCTCATAAAATTCTTTCAAGCATATTGTCCTTGTAAGGCATTGATTTAAGTTAGAGGAGGATGATGTTGATTTGTGAATAACTCATTAACCTACTTGATGGCTGATGCCAATATATGAACTAGCCCTTTGTGAAATATAGGTCCAAATTAGTGCATTGGTGTTTTTACCACATGTTATTTTAGATTCAATAAAGGGTCCACTAGCCCTTATTTACACATGTTCTTCTTCTTGTCTCTCTTCCCAAGCTTCATGCTTAATGAATTGAACATCCTTGTTGATTATGAGATCTTTGGTGATGGGATTGTATAATTGGTAAGCCTTTGATTGGTAATTATACCAATGAACATGAACTTCTCACCTTTATCATCCTATTTTGTCCTTCATTGCTTGGGTATGCATGCATATGCTACATAACTGAACACTCTAAGGTGTTCACCACTTGGATTCCAACTGCTCCATGCTTCTTGAGGGATCATATCCCTAACACTCTTATTTTGATAAACATTCAACAAGTATATGACTGTTACTATAGTCTCATCTAAAAAATCATTAGACAAACCCTTTTTTTAGCATGCTCCTTATTATCTCTTGCATGGTCCTACTCTTCCTATCATCCACACCATTTTGCTACGGTGTATACCTAGCTATAAATTTATTTTTTATTCCATGATCCTTGAAAATAATTATGAAATAATTAGATATATACTCTCTCCCTCTATTCATCCTCAAAATCTTGATGTATTGGCCACTTTTCTTCTCCACCATGTCCTTGAATTGCTTGAAGGTCTTAAATGCTTCTAATTTATTCTTCAAGAAACCCACCCATATCTTCTAACTAAAATAATATATGAATGTCATGAAGTATACATTATTGGATAGGGAGGGGGTCTTCATTGGACCATAAAAGTATGAATGGATCAACTCTGAAGCAGCTCTAGTTCTCCATGTTTTACCCATGAGAAATGCACTCTTATATTGCTTCACCAATATGCATCCTTCACACACCTTGTTTGGTTATTCTATTAGGGGGAACCCTTTCACCATATGCTTCTTATGAAGAAGGTTCAACCCTCCAAAGATCAAATTTCCATACCTTAGATTCTAAAGAGTAGACTCATCTACTATCATTATTTTAAACGTTGTTGTGAGCTCACTTTGCATTCTCAACGAAAACATCTGATTGGTTGTCATCTTTATTAGTGTAATATGATTATTTTAGCCATTCTTATTAAATATGATACATTCACCATTCTTAAATCTAATTGTATACCATTTTTGGACAATTTACCCAATGCTAATAAGGTTGTGTTTCAACTTGGGAACATAATAAACTTCTTGAATCTACCTTATGTCACCTTCCTTGGTGTGAATAGATATGCTTCCTCTGCCCATGATGGGAACCTTCTCACTATTTTCCATATTTACCTCTAATTTTATTTATTCATTAATATGGTTAAATATCTCTTTGTTCCCACTCATGTGGCTGGTATAACCACTATCTAAGTACCAAGTCTTTTTTTCACTTTACTCGGTGATGTTACATGTTATGAATAAACTTCCACCTTTATTATTCTTATTAGGTTAAAACTCTTGTGTATGGGGTAAATTTTAATGTTTCTTATTCATAGTGTCTATACCTCTTTCAATAATAGCATTGGACACTAGACTTATCATATCTTTGTGTAGAACCTCTTCTAAAAGTGTTGTTGTTCCTTCCTCTTCCTCTTCCATGTGAATCTTGATGGATATGCCTTCCACATTCTTGACTAATACAAGTTATTCCTCTTTTTCTATTATTTGATCCTCTCCCCCTTCCTTTCACTTTCACATTTTTCTTAAATTCTTGATCATTGGAGGAGTTGGATAAGCTATTCAACATTTATTCATGGGTTTGTAAAGAACCCATTAATTCATCTATTACCATTTGACTCAAATATTTGTACTCTTTTATTTCAATCACTATAGGGTCAAATCTAATTGGAATATTCCTCAACACTTTCTCGATGATCCTATGATCTTCAAGGGTATCACCACATATCTTCATTTGATTGAAAATATTCATTGTCCTTATGAAGACATCATTGATAAACTCATTCTCATTTATTTATAACATCTCAAAATCCCTTCTTAAGAGCTACAACTTGGAAAGCTTCACCTTGTCACTCCCTTGATAGACATTTTGAAAAAAAATCCATGCTTTCTTGGAATGGGCAACTACAACTATCATAGGAAAGATTGAATTAGCTAATACCATTTATATGTAGTTGAGTGCCTAGGAATCTTTTCTCCTATTTTCCTTCAATAAATTCCTTTGTGCTTGGGTTAATGAATTCAAGGATGCTAGGTTTTCAAACTCATTATATCCACCTTCAACCAACTCTCATAGCTCTTGAGAGTTGAATATAGTCTTCATATCTTGCTCTATCATCATAGTTATTTCTATCAAATGTAGGGGTTGCTACCATGAACTGAAACTACCTACTACCATGTCTCAATGAGCTTAATACCTATGGACTATGCTACCATTTGCTAGAAAAACTAGCATCTATGAGGAATGTTGTTGGCAGAAAAGATAAAAATAATGTGCAGGCCTAGGTGTGCAACAAACAAACAACACAAAAAAATATACAATATGGGAGGATAGAGATGAATCAAAACAAACAAAATGTGTGTGTGTGTGTGTGTGTGTGTGTGTGTGTGTGTGTGTGTGTGTGTGTGTGAATATATATATATATATATATATATATATATATTGAATCTGATAAACTCTTATTACATTCTTCTATTGACAGCTACAACTGTATACATAAAAAAATAAAAATATTTACTGACTATTTTTAGAAACAATATTCTCTTGCCTTGTCTACTTTGCCTCTTTCTCCTCTTCTCTGTAGACTACTACTATTGTAATATTCTCTAGGCTACTACCTGTTTTCTGCACCTATATTATTTTTTGGCTATAACTATTATCTGATTACTGTTGCATACTTTTTGATGTATTGTCTTCTATTATGTTTGTCTTCTTCTAACTAAAAACCCACCTACTGCATCATTCCCTCAAAAAACTAAAATGGCTCCAAATTTCAAGTTTGAAATTTTTTGTAATAAATTATGTTGGTGGTTGTAGCATTGAGTGGAATGAAGTGGGTAGGAAAGAATAATATTTTAACAACAAAAAATATAAGGCATAGGTAATTAAAGACATTAGGATAGTCTGAAAAACAAAAACTAAAATAATGTCCCCTTCAGGCCATGTAAGGTCCATTCCATTAAAGTAAGAAAAGAACTTTGCACATTTTGGCATGAGAAGGCTTAAACACTAAGTAAAATGGGAATTTTCCAAAATCCATTGAGATTAATAATTTTCCCTTACACTTATCACATCATTTATATCTTTCAGTAAATAAGTGTTGATCCCATAACATATTTTTATATCATTTGAATAAAGACACATGATGCTGAAGAGAACATTGGCCCCAAAGTTTACAAGGAAGTATTTTATTATCTTGATTTATCTAAAGATATTATTTAATGTAAAATATTATCCAACATAATTCAACATGCATTTGATGTTATAATTGGGAATACAACACTTATTTTTGGTACTTATAACAATTTGAGAATACCCTTCAATTTAAATGACAAATATTATCCAACATCATTTGACATATGCCTAATGTTCCAATTGGGGATAAAACATTTATTCATGGCATTTATAACAATTTGACAAACCCCTTCAACTTGAATGTAAAACATTATCTACCATCATTTAACATGCACCTAATGTTCCAATTGAGGATAAAACATTTATTCATCGAATTTAAAATATTTTGAGAATCCCCTTTTGTTGGTTAAATGTTGTTGAGTTTGATTTCTACAATAGCTATGATCATGGAAAAGATCATACAATTGATTTTAAAATAACTTTGATATTTAGTTAAACTGTTTTTATAATAGTAAAGATGCTAAAAGATTTAAATAAGGGATATCAACTTGGATTATCAACTTGCCTAACACTTGCTTTTGTTTCCAAGACACATACACTAAGATATGGGGTTGTCCCCTTCAGTTGGCTCAAAATAATGTGTCCAATCATGCTTCATCTCCCCCAAATCCTTCTCTCGAAGTTAGAAAAAAGCCAGTTGAGGACAGATGGACTATGGTAGGGAAGAATAACAACCATTCTAAATCTACAAGCTTAACTACTAATCCCAAAGGAGGAAATCCATCTTTGAGTAATTGTCCATATGATCAAGCTCCTACAGAGAAAAAGCCTCCTTAGGATGAAACCCTAAAGTTGGTAGAAAAGCTAGGGTATTTAACACCCCTTTGGTTGCTAACATCTTGTCCTAAGGTTTTGAAGCCTCTATACCCAGTTCTTATGGATTTTTAGACTCACAACCAACCACTTTTCCACTTCATGCTTGGTAGGATATGCCCAAACACTCTTGTATCCCTCCTTAGAGGGGTGATGAGGCATAAGAAAGAGAGTACTAGGTTGACCCTATTGTGAAGAAGTAATTTGATGATTTTTTAAGTGCCAATAGTGTGCACTTTTTGTAGAATTGGTATGATGCATTAGAAGGTCTGGACTCAGAGGACATGTCCCTTGACACCCATCATGTATGAATTTTTTTCATGGAATGTTCAGGGTCCCATAAACCCAAAATTTAAGTTTATTGTGTGTGATTTCAGAAGGAAGTTTTCTGAGATGGACATTGTTTATCTATAAGAAGTTAAGGTGGTAGATTTTTTTATTGATGACTAGTAGGAATTTCATTTGGCACAATAGTATAATTCTACATAACAATCATGATGTATGATGTGGAGGGGTGATTGCAATCATTTCTCCAAGGTGGAAACCACACTTAGTGCAATCTAGTGTAGACCCCACCAACTGGTTACTATGAGCTTTTTTAGCATTAAAATCCACTCTTTTAGTTTCATTAACATTTATGCCTTGAATGACACCTTGGAGCATAAACATTTATGGTAGTAGATAGTAGATGATATCCCCAATGCCCATTGGGTATTATGTGGTGACTTTAATATGGTGGCATCTCTCGAGGACAAAGTGGGCCACTTGCCTATGAGGTGGGAAGTTGGCAAATGGGAGGTATGGTTTTACATGTGTACCAAATGGGGCTTTTATGACCCTAATTTAACCCATTAGCATATAGATCAATTTTGGTATAGTTGGAGTAATCTCATGGAAGGCCTCACTCATATTCTGAAGCACCTAGATAGGGAAATGATATCCACCCAACTATACTTCTCCTTTGATAATGGTTTTTACCCTTCACTATAGGGGCTACCAAATTTTGGGATTTTTGACCACTCCCCTATTTATTTCAGAGTGACATGGTAATTTATGAAACACAAAATCCATAAAATGTAATTCTTCCTTGACACTTATTTTCTCAAAAATGGTCCCATGGTGGTGCACATTAAGAGAGTTTGGAATTTGGATCCATGTCCTTACCAAGAATCTACTTAGATTCTTTGATGGGATGATGCCATCAGAAGGACATCTCACTTTATGATAATCTATGGCCACCAACTTGATAAAATTTAGAGATACTCTTATGTTGACTACAAAAAATGTCACGTTAATTAATCAACCCTTTCACCTATCACAAAGGTCAAGTTGGAATCATACTAGTCTAATCGTAGGGGTTCTAAAGGCTCAATTAAGATCCTGAAGATGTGAGAATTTTAATTATGATTCTATAAAAATAATCAATAAGTTAAGTAAATAACTTATTCCACTAACACAATCAAGAATATGTATGTGTTATAAAAATAAAAATTAGTTAAGATAAAAATATGTAATCTATTTCACCAAACAGAGATAATCTATTAATTAGACAATTTCTTGAAGAATAGAAATTTGATTCTAGATGTGTGTGTGTGTGTGTGTGTGTGTGTGTGTGTGTGTGTGTGTGTGTGTGTGTGTGTGTGTGTGTGTGTGTGTGTGTGTGTGTGTGTGTGTGTGTGTGTGTGTGTGTGTGTGTGTGTGTGTGTGTGTGCGTGCGTGCGTGTGCGCGCGCGCACGCGCGCACGCGTACATGTGCATGTGCATGCGTGCATGCGTGTGTGTGTGTCTAAATTAAAATACACTTTGTGAAATTTTGTAATGTTTTATTTTTCAACCAAATAGAGGAAAATATTACAAGTAAAAGACAATAATAAAATAAAATAGTGAAGGAGAAGAACAAAACATAAGAAAAGAACCAAAATAGACAATATTAATAATAAACTGTAAAAGATCAAGGCATAAACTAGATTAAACCAGAACTCAAAAAATAAGGGAAAGAAATCCTCTAATGAGATAACAAAGTAAATAAAAGAAACATAAAGGGGAATCTAAACTGAACATTAACAAACTAGAACTAAACCTAAAAAAAAGAAAGAAAATGTAAGTAAAATGACTAACTATGAAGGTTATAATAAACATAACACAAACTAATAAAGAACAACAAATTAAATAAGAATACTTTAAACTAATTTAAGGAAAGAAAACTAAACACAAGGCTGATTATGACAAACTTTAAGAACTAAACTGAACTTAATAGGATACTATAAAGCTACTAAAATAAGTAGTAAACTAATAAACACATAAAAAAAAGGAAAGTAAAATACAAAAATAGGACAAATATTAATCTAAAAACTGAACTAAGTAAATTAAAGTACTAGAAATGATCAAAGTAAAATAGGAAAAATTAATTAGACTAGGGAAAGCAATAAAATAAAATATGAGTAATAACATAAAACATGTTTGATCTAAGAACCAAATAAATACTTAATTATTTAACCAATAAATAACAAAACATTTAAACTATGCAAACCAATGAACTAAAACAATCTGAAAGAAAAACTATAAGAAAATTAAACCACTATATTAAAAAGTAACTTATTTATAGGGAGTATACTTGTCTCAAATGAGAATCATCTTTGCATAAGAATAGATTTTAAGTGAGAAATCCAACATTCTTTCACTACAAAACTTTAAGAGGATAACTCAACAATTGATTATATCAATGAAGTGTCATAAAAATGCGAAGTGATCATCATTTTTAGGGTTGAATACTTTGAATTCTACACATATGACTGTAAATAATAGTCATCAAAAGATATTAGGCTTAGCAACATCAGATAATCAATAATAAATGACAAACATAACTGGATAAACATGTGTTGCATAAGTTATTACTCAACAGTCAAATAAAGTATTGTTGGGTCTATCTAAAAAAGTTGTACTATCTTAGAGAAATTACATGGAAAGAAGAGATGAATGAATGACTTCAAAATAATACTCAAGTCTTCAATCCGTGTTGAGCTTCTATCTTCAAATGAATGCTTGATCTCTTTTTATATCTTCAACTTTAGGTATGAAATATGTTATAACTACCCTTAGTTAGTTATTTGTTAATGTTAACTAATTTAATTTATAAAGTCAATTAATTAACTAAATAGTATAAATATAAATTAGTTAAGACCCCTAAAGTCGTAATTAAATCAAGGTATTTAAATAAGTAGACTAGGTACTAATCTTAATGGGTGGGGACCCAAATCAATTAATGACAAAGTAGGATACATAATAATCATAAAATAATAAATCAAAATTTGATAAATCCTACTTATGCTTAACCATAATGCATTCCAATTATTCTTAAGCATATATCATCATATTAAAACTTCAAAAATTATGATTATACCAAATTTCTTGAAATTATCAAAATAAAAGTATTATGTTTGTAGTATCAAACTGTATGAAAAGGTTAAGTAATCAAAACAAAAATTACCCTTTGGGTGAACAATAATCATCTAAATCAGACACAACTTCAATTATTAGTTTGTCTTGCTGACAATAGCAGGGAAAGGTAATGGTCTAAATCCTGTATCAGGCATGTCATTATGAACTTCCAATTTAATCTTCTTGATTCTTATGAGCTCATTAAGTGCCTCAGACTCTATTCCTTTCCTAGCAACACTCTACTCACTAACATGATCATAAATCTCTATAGACTTCCTTTTACTACCAAATCCCTGAACCCTCAAATTCAACCTCTTAAACCTTAATAAGGTTCACTATGGGCCCTTGAATGGTTCAATCTCCTAAATTTTCCTCCAAGGTCAGCATCAAATAGAGTAGGAGTATCTTAGAGAGTGGAATTTTTTTAAGGTCTTTGGCATGGGCTACCTCTTTGTTTAATTCATTTTTCAGCTGGCTATCAAGAACTTGATTGGCTAGTAGAGACTGGTCAATTGGTTCACCTCTACACAAGAGGCTAAAACTAAAGATAAGGGTAATGTTCAGGATGATGCTTAAGAAAATGAGAAGAAATACGATGGGATTGAGAATGGGCTCCAAGCATTTATCCTCTAAAACACCTATGACCTTTATGTCATCAAAAACCATCATAACCCCTTTGAATAGGAAGGGAATTCAGTACAGTCTAGAAATCAAGATTAGATGCATCAAAATAAACGAACATTCTTATGCCTTGAGTAAATCTAGGCCCAAAATGCTCGACATGAAAATAAGCCCTATTAGAACTCTGGCTATGGATTGACTAACCACCCCAATTTGACCTTTGACCCCATCCATTATTAGTATTCTCTGTTGGTTTCTACCACACAAACAATTCGAAAGAATAAATGATCTGAAAAGATATCAAAATCGAATTATGAGCTTATGATTGAAAAACATCATGATATGAAGTTATTAATGATTTGCACCTGAATTATAAGCATACTTATTTCCATATTTAAAACTTATAATTTTAACTTCATTTGAACCCATATGCACATCCTTAATATTCTATCACAAATCAAAAAATGATTTCCTACTAAACTGATAAAGACTACTCAAATATAGATAAATATATTTCTCAACCATTTTTCTTGTTTTAAAAACTATTTTCTCATCTGAAACTCAACCAATCTATGAAAACATTATACACATTTAAACAAATTATATAAACATAATAATCATTATAATTTATTACAACTTTAAAACCACTTCACAAAATTCTATCATAACTAGATATATTCACAAAAATTTCAATTCAAAACAACTTAGACAATAAACCAAATTCTTCCAGACTCCTTAAACTACTTCATGGTGATAACTTGCATGTGCCTAAAACCATTTAATCTATGCAATGTACCAAAACCAAACTAAAATTAGTAACAAAATCATTGCACTATTTCATGTAACCCTCATGCTATGCCAAATATAAATGTTATTTACAAACTGCCCCCATAAATTGATCCTTAAAAGAATGTAGATGATGAATGAAATCATGCACGATTCGACACTGCATGTATACCTAAATCTCTAAATTTTATGGTTTTGACTCCAACCCCGAACCATTAATCAACTGAGAAAAGCTTCAACAAAACCTAGTGCATGATAACTTAGATTCACACATGAAATCTGTAATATCAAACTAGGAGAATAATCAGTTCATGCATTAGAGAATCAACTAAAAACTAAACTTAAAACAAGATCTCAAACAAAAGTTATTCACAATATTTGACTGATAATTCATGTAAAGCTTCATATTTCCCAAAAAATTTAAAAAAATATTAGTATATTCTAGAAACTTTTGTTTGAAAACCCCTCAACACTCTAAAACCACATATTTTATTTTAAAACTCTACCCTTTTTTTGAAATATAGATTTTACATACATACCTTAAATCCAAATTTCTATTGAAAATAGAAAACATCCATGATTTCACATCACCATTCCATATTTCCAAAGGATATGAAACAAAAGTACTCATACCTAAATCAAGCTTGAAAACCCTACTCAAATTTCCTTGCTCATCTCTTCCTCTCTACAACTCCCATCAAGCCAAAGTTTTGCTTCCATAGAAAAATTTCAAAATGACATAATGATCAAATAAAATCCACCTTTTATTCACCATAACTACCTAGGGTTACGTATTCCTTTCTCATTATCTCACATAAACCTATGCCAAAGTTAGCAGTCTAATAGCCCACTTTATTAAATCAAAAAATTAAGCCCTCTAACTATACTTCTCACCAAAATCCTTGCTAATTTTTGTGGTTCAAGGAGATAAGTAAGTAATTAATGTGCATCTTGTTGCCCAAATCTCCCATGATCTAAAGCATAAAGAGATGTTTGATTCCTTTAATTCTATTGCCACATTTGTATAAGATTTGATGGTTTTAAGTCCATATGTATTCTAACTCAACATACAATCATGCTTTGTGAAAACTAAGCCATCAACCGAGTCTCATATCCCTTAGGTTTATTTATTCATTACTATCACCAATCTAACTTAAGACCTTCAAAATATATAAGCCCATATTGTATTGAAATAAAGTCACATTGAAGGACATATATATATATTAATAGAATGTTAGACTTAGTGACCTTAGAACAATCATATAACAAGCAAAACTTCCCTAGCAATTTCTATTAAAATTTAATGCATATGGAGGTGAACACAATGACCCCAGTAATGATAGTGTTTGTTTTCCTAGTGAAAAAAATTATATATCAACAACATTGTTTATCAAATGACCTTACAAACATGGTAGAAGACATTATTCATGCAAAAATGCTTTAAACACCAAATTTGAATGTTCCTTGATTTTTGAAACAACTTTTCCTCAGAATGTCAAAGGAGCTATTATGCATCTGAATAATTTGAGAGCATAAATTATTTTGAGATGAGCAATGGAATAAGATAGGACCATTTGATCATGAAAAACATACCAAACTATAAATTTCCATGTTATGACATGATCAACTATTGTTGTTCCAGAACCATATCCACTTAAACTGTCAAACTAAACCAACTATATCTAAACCATGAAAATCAACTAAAAATACCATAACATGATTGGTATAGAGGTTCATCAAACAACTAAACCAATGAAGTATAGAATTATATCAAATAAAATTTATTCTTCCTTTGTAGAACTAAATTGCTATATTTTCCCAAATATATCATTGAAATGATTTAAATGCACAATAATTAAAATTGTCAGCTAAACTGTAATTGATCATGATTATAATCATATATGTATATTTTATCCATTCATCCACCATGATTTTTGAAACCACTAAAACATAAATAGAATCATCAAGAAATCATTATGATTTTACAATCAAATATGCATCTACAAATATCATCAATTAATAAGGGTCCTTGACACAATTTTAGGCTTAATGACTAAGTCATCACTATGGTAGTAAGTATAAACTTGAAAATTTAGAGGGGTGTATAAAATAGGCATAACATTAGCGACCTTTCTAGTCAATTTTGTAAAATAGATTTGATTAGCAACAAATTTGCCTATATATAGTAATAATTTTACCTTGAGAGTGTGATCTAGGAAAATCATTTCTCAAGTAGCAAAGCACAAACCCCTTAAATGATGAATTCAATAAGGGATGGAGTGTTTGAATAACGTGGAATGAAGAAAGGGGAAATAATAATCAAGGGAATTTGGGTTGGATATACAGACAATTAAAAATGCCTTGAGAACAAAATTTGAAGATGAAGTAACACCTTTACAATCAAATATAAATCATTTATATTATCATTAATTATGATTATAAATTTGTAAGAATATTTCTGACAATGAATGATACTTACAACATTTTCCATAGATTCTTGTATCCTTCCTTCATAATGTGATCTTCCTCATTCCACCATCCTTCATTGATCAAACAAAATCAAGAAAAAAAAAAAAAAAAAAAGGAAAACAACAAAATGATCCAATGAAGAAAAAGAGACAAAACCCAAATAAAACTCAACAAAGTGAAAAAGAGATTAAAAAAAACCAAAAAAACAAAACAAAGAGCAACTAATCATAAAACAACTTAAGGTGATGGCCATTAACTAAATAATAGAGCCAATTTCCTTTGAGATCTTTGAGATGAAAAGCATATTACCAAGAATTTTAGCAACCCTATAAGGTCCAAGCCATAATGCATCAAATTTATGGTGCTTTCCTAGATCTTCATGAGCTTTATTCCAATATAACACTAAATCACCAACCTTAAACTTTTTACTAGAGACCTTTTTATCGAAAAATTTCTTCAACTTTTGTTTAGATTTTTATAATTTTTGTAGTGTAGTTGTTTTGCATTTGTCAAGAGTTAGCAAATCATTTAATCTCTATTCAATTAAATTGTATCTTCGGTTGTATAGTGTAAAATAATCCTTGTCAAAAAAATCTAAAGTTCTATGGGTAAAGTAGCTTCAAATCCATATGTTAACATGAAAGGAGAGTAATCAGTTGATGTTTTAACAATAGTTATATTAGGCCATAAGGCTTCAAAAATAATTAGATTCCCATTTCTTTTATTTTCACAAACTAACTTTTTCATAATAGAAATCAAATTTTTATTAGTGGACTCTACTTGTCCATTTCCTTGTGGATAATATTTTGATGAATGAGTAGAAATGATAGAATATTTTCCTAGAAATTATAAGAGTTCACTTGAAACAAACTATGATCCATTATCATAAATAATTTCATATGGGCCTCCAAAACTAGAGAAAATTTGATCTTCTAAAAATGAAATAACTTGACCTGTTACTGAACTCTTAAGTGCTTTGGCCTTGGGCCATTTGGTAAAATAATCTATGGCTGTCAAAATGTATTATGGCCTGTAGATGAAGGTGGATGCATGTCTACAATAAATTCCATGCCCCATTTGGTAAAAGGATTTTCAGGAATAACTAGATCAAAGTCATGACAGGGAATCTTCCCTCCAAAAAAAATGACATGGCATATAAGAATGCATCAATTTATAAGCATCTTGGAACAAAGTGGGTCAATAATAACCAAATCTTAAAATATTATAAGCTGTTATTTTTTTAGCATAATGTCCACTGCAACTTCTTTCATGATAACTCTTAAGAACCTTCTAAGTTTGATCATGTGTAAGACATCTTAACAAAACACCATCACGATTTTGATAAAATAAAATAAATTCTAGTAAGCAAATGTTTAATGCTTTTAACTATAAAGAACAACTTTATTTTTTATTTAAGCTATTGGACAAGATTGATTTTGAAAATAATAAACTAAGTCTGATACTATTCATCTTTAGTTAACAAATATTCCCACTTACTCGTTTCATGTCTAAACTGAATTTTTTTAGCAAACTCGACAACTTTCATCATATTAAAGTGTGGTTTTGCATTTAACATTTCATCAACTAATAGAACTAAAATGTTAATATCAGAGGTAGCATTTTTAGCTAAGTGTTTAGCTAATTCATTTCCCTTTATGGTTTTTGATGTTTCAAATTTGAGATCAAACTTTTGAATACACAAAATCCTCTTAGTGAGTCTCCCCTGGATAGTTGGTTGTTTTAAAAGCTAAGATATAATAGGTAAATTAGATTGTACATGAACCTTATTTCCAATTAGCAAATATTTAAACTTAATTAATGAGGAAATAAGAGAGAAAACAAAATTTTCAATAAGAGGGTACCTCTCTTTTGTATCCCTTAAAACTTGACTCATGTAACTAATAGGTTTCTCCTCATCATTTTTAAATTCTTGAGTAACTACTACTCCTATAGCTTTTTTTGAGGCATTTACGTAAAGGATAAATACTTTATTTAAATCTAGCTTGGCGAGAATAGGGGCACTAGCAATAGCATTTTTAACAAAATTAAAAGCTAAATTAGTATTTTATCCCAAATAAAAATCTTATCTTTCTTTAATAACAACTATAATGGGTTAGATTTATTAGCAAAATCAAAAATTAATTTTCTAACTATAATTATTTTACCAAAGAAAGATCTTAAGCTTGATTGATCTTTGGGAGGAGACAACTCCTTTATTACTTTAATACATTCAAAATCAATGGAAATACCTTCTTTTGAAATTATGTCACCCAAAAATTTTCCCTCAATTACCCCAAAAATAGACATCTTTGGATTTAGAGAAATGCCAAACTTTCTACATCTTATGAAAACTTCACAAAGATGATCTAAATGTTTTTTTTTCCTTTTTTTGGAATGAATATTAAGGTCATCTACATAAACCTAAATGATTACACCTATTAAATCATCAAAAGTGACTGCATAGCCCTTTGAAAAGTGGCTCTAGCATTCATTAATCCACAATGCATTCGATTATAAGCAAAAGTGCCTCTATACATGGTGAAAGTAGTTATGTGTGTATGATTAGGAATTATAAAAATTTGATTATAACTAGAAAAACCATCTAATAAAGACATCATTTTAGAGCCTGTAACTTGTTGTAAAATTTGATCTATATTAGGTAAATGAAAATGATCTTTAACACTTTCTTTATTCAAGTATCTAAAATCAACATAAAGTCTAATGTCACCATTCTTCTTTCTTACAAGCACTAAAATTAGCCACCCATTTGAAATATGTCATAGGAAAAATGACACCAACATCAATCATTTTATCTAGTTTTTTTGTTAATGGTGTCTTCTAACAAAGGGCTAATTCTCCGTACCTAGTTTAATTAGAATATCATGTTTGATGATATGTATATTATAAACTTTAAGATCCTTATAGGACCATGCGTATATATACATAAACTCTCTGAAAATTTTAATGAATTTAACTTTTTCATTTTCAGTAACTTGGATTCCTAGATAAATATACTTAGGATCATCTCCAATGCCTATATATTTATGGATAAAGTTTCACTTATGATCCTCCTTGATGGGTCTTTAGTCCTAGTAATATTGGGCTAGTTATTAAGGGAAAACATAGATTCTAAACTCATTAAACTAGCAAGTAATTTGTTAGAACTTAAATGTAAATAATCACCATAATTAAGTACATAATCATCATGATCAAAATAATTTTCTTTGAGAAATGAATCTATATGTTCATCACAACTAAAAATTGGCTAACTTTCTTTCAAATCAGGAACTTTAGGACAATAATTTAATCATAGGGAAATAAATAGTGGGTTCAATTTCACTTAAAGTAGGATTAGAAGCATAAACTACAAGTTTATCTTCTCTTATGTTAAATTCCTTGAGAATATGAGCAGTATTGAAAGCTTCAAAAATTTTAATCAGTGCCCATACCTTTTGATTGTAATGATGTAGATGAGTTTGATTAGTTTTGTAAATCTTCCAAATTTATCTCACTATCAGCTCTGAGTCTCCAAAAACTTCTAAATGTTCAGCATGTAATTCTATGGCTTTCTCTAATCCCAAACATAATGCTTCAAACTCTGCCATATTATTAGTATTTTCAAAGGATAATTTATGAGCATAATGAAATATCTTACCGATGGGAGATATGAGACAACTACCAACACCACTACCTTATTAAGAACAGTCTCCATCAAAGTAAAGAGATCATAAGAGGTTTCTTTTAAATATTTCCTCATACTAGTTTTTTGGTTCATCAATATTTATAATTCATAAGTCCCAATACATGTTTCTATGTAGGAAACATTAGATGAAGGAGTTTTAATTGGAGCACTGGAAAAATCTTCTCCTTTAATAGATTCAATTTCATTATTCACTGGGACCCAAGTCATATCCTTCCCAATAAATGCTTTAGTTGCCTTTGACCAATCTCTTCCTAATAAAATTGCATAGTTACTAGGAATATGTAAGATCTAAATATTTGTCATACATCTAATGCATTCATCATGTGCAATCTTGATAACTATATCATGAAACTTACCATAATTTTTGGTTTGTCTAGCATCAAAACTAGTAAGTTTTCTACTATCTACTTCATAATAAATTCCTAATTGATCAATAATGCATTTAGGCATAATATTCTTTGAAGCACCAGTATCTAAAATACAATGATGAATTATTTTATTACCAATTTTAACTGTGGTATAGAAATGAGGAATATAATTTTTAGGAGGATCAAACTATTGAGCATAGATATGTTCAAAATTATTTTCTTCTTGTAAAATTACATCAATTCTAGGATTTTTAACTGCCTCATTAATTTTATCTAATTGTCCAAGAAGACTAACAACTTGCAATAATGAAAATCCAGCTTTAATGGTTGCAAATCATCAATTATATTGTAAGACTTGGTATCTATTTGTCTTAAATTCTTAGATTTATAATTTTAATATTGTGAATTATTATATCTAGTTGGAAAAGGGATATTTTTATCATTTTTATCATTATTATGAGTTGTTTTATCTCTATCATCAGAATGAGACTTATCATTTACTAACCTATTATTGTTAGGAATTTCATAATCCTTATTCCTAGTATACATAATATAAATAATTTTTTTTTTAAGACTCATTAATAAAATTTAAATTATATGTTGAATCCTTAGTTATCTTATCTTTTCCGTGTAATAAATATTTTTTTAAATTTAATAACAGCTTGACAGGTTTCAAGATTATGGTCAAGTTTGCAAACATCACTATAATAATAAATATTATCATCTTTCACATTTTTATGTGAGGAAGATGGATTATCATTAAGCTACCTTTTAATAGTGACCAACTCATTGCCTAAACTTTGGATTGCTTTGAATATTTTGGCATTATCTAAATTCAAACATGTGTTAGATCTCTCTTTAAAATATATGCGTTTAAATTTTTTTTCATAATCAATACAAAACCTAATGGTTTTGGCATATTCAACTATATCTTTATCTTCTAATTCCATTTTATACTTTAGTGGTAAAGCATTGCAAAAAAAAATCCAAGACATTTTTTTAGAAGGCCTAAGATCACTTGAAATTTTCTAACACAACTTGGTGAACCTTGAAATGAAATGATACATAGTTTCACCCAAATCTAATGAAATATTCGAAATGTCATTAACTAGATCAAAATATTCTTTGTCTTTACCAAAGGATAATTCTAACCATTGCTCTATATCATTCCAACTATCAATCACTTTTACAGGCAAACCAAAAAATGCTTGATAAGCCTTTCCTTCTAATGTTTGCACAAAAACCCTTAAACAAATATTCTCATCATATATTCCAAAAGTATCACAAACTAATATAAATTATTCTAAATGATCCTCCCAATATTCTCCAGTTGAACCAAAAAAAATTGGTATGTTTAATCCTTTGAGACAAGGCAACTTACCTCGACGTTTCTAACATTGATTGGATTTGCAAAAATCCAAGGAGCTATGGCTATCTAACATTCTTGCTGAAGTTATTCATCTTCACCATTTGTGAGTTCCATGATTTCTCTATTATTTTGTAACTCATGAAGGAGATCCTCTAATCTTCATTCTAGTATTTATTTTTCTACATCTGGTTATTTTTCTTCCAATTGATTCCTGGTTGGTGGATTTTTGACAATCTAATCTACCATTAGAAATTTTAGTTGATTCTATCTGAGAGATAAGACTATTTTATACCTAAATTTTTTGACCTAAATGTTGAATCGATAAAGGAATTTCAACATGCTCAACAAAGTCATCAAAAGGAACAGTCAAAAGATAACATATCCTAGGATTAAAATTAGCAGCTAATACTTTTGCTCTATTTTTTCTAATCCTCCTATTAAAATTGATTATATCCTATCGAGGTTCACATGTCAAATTAGAATACCAATTGATTTCAAATTTAGTAATTTCTAATTCCTCATTGATTACTTCAATAACTTGAGGAAGATCTTCAGGATGATTATACCACATAAAACATGTCAAATTAAAAGCAATATCAGTCTAATCTTCTTCAGCATTAAGAATAGATTAAATAACATAAAGCTATTGACCTATAAGAACCATGAGAAAAGAAAACAAATTCTATAAAATATTCCCTAGTGGAGTCACCAAATTTATTTATGACAAAAAATGTCACATCAATGAATCAAACCTTTTGCCTATTGTGAAGGTGAAGTTAGAATCATACCAGTCTAATCGTAGGGGTTATAAAGGCTCAATTAAGATCTTGAAGACGTGAGGGTTTTAGTTATAATTCTAGGAAAATAATCAATAAGTTATGTAAATAACTTATTCTATTATCACAATCAAGAATCTATATCTATTATAAAAATAAGAATTAGTTAAGATACAAATCTATAATCTATTTCATTCGACAAAGATAATCTATTAATTAGACAATCTCTTGAAGAATATAAATCTGATTCTAGATATGTGTGTGTGTGTGTGTATCTAAATTAGAATAAACTTTGTAAAATTTTGCAATGGTTTATTTTTCAACCAAATAG
This sequence comes from Torreya grandis, assembly GCA_037957365.1. Classification (NCBI taxonomy): domain Eukaryota; kingdom Viridiplantae; phylum Streptophyta; class Pinopsida; order Cupressales; family Taxaceae; genus Torreya; species Torreya grandis. The sequence goes on from JARHVA010000049.1 coordinate 4,731,628, forward strand.
ATAAAAATAGCACAAGTAGAAAACAAAAATAAAAGCAAATAGTGAACGAGAAAAAAAAAACATAAGAAAAGAACCAAAATAAAAAAGATTAACAATAAACTATAAAAGATCAAGGCATAAACCAGATTAAACTAGAACTCAAAAACTAAGGGAAAGAAAGCCCCTAATGAGATAACAAAGTAAATAAAAGAAACAGAAAGGGGAATCTAAACTGAACATTAACAAACTAGAACTAAACCTAAAAAAAAGAAAAGAAAACTTAAGTAAAAGGACTAACTATGAAGGTTATAATAAACATAACAAACTAATAAAGAATAGGAAATTAAATAAGAATACTTTAAACTAATTTAAGCAAAGAAAGCCAAACACAAGGTTGATTATGATAAGCTTTAAGAACCAAACTGAACTAAACAAGATAATGTAAAGCTGCTAAAATAAGTAGTAAACTAATAAACACATCTAAAATAAATAAATAAATAAAAGGAAATTAAAATACAAAAATAGAACAAAGATTAATCTAAAACTTGAACTAAGTAAATTAAAGTACTAGAAATGATCTTAGTAAAACAGGGAAAATTAACTAGACTAGGGAAAGCGATAAAATAAAAGATGAGTAATAACCTAAAATGGGGTTGATCTAGGAACCAAATAAACACTTAATTATTTAACCAATAAATAACAAAACATTTAAACTATGAAAACCAAGTGAACTAAAACAATCTAAAAGAAAAAATATAAGAAAATTAAACCATTATGTTAAAAACTAATTTATTTACAGGGAGTATGTGAGTCTCAAAATGAGAATTGTCTTAGAATAAGAACATATTTTAAGTGAGAAATCCAACATTATTTCACTACAAAACTTTAATAGGACAACTCAAAAATTGATTTGATTAATGAAGTGTCTCATAAATGTGAAGCGATCATCATTTTTAGGGTTGAATACTTTGAATTATACACATAGGACTATAAATAATAGTCATCAAAAGATATTAGACTTAACAAACATCAGATAATCAATAATAAATGATAAATATAACTATATATACATGTGTTGCATAAGTTATTACTCAACTGTCAGATAAAGTACCATTGGGTCTATCTGCAAAAGTTGTACTGTCATAGAGAGATTGCATGGAAAGAAGAGATGAATGAATGATTTTGAAATAATACTCAAGAATTCAATACCAGTTAAGCTTCTATCTTCAAACAAATGCCTGATCTCCTTTTATATCCTCAACTTTAGTTATGAAATAAGTTATAACTAACCTTAGTTAGTTATTTGTTAATGTTAACTAATTGACATTATAAAGTCAATTAATTAACTAAATATTATAAGGATAAATTAGTTAAGACCCCTAAAGTCTTAATTAAATCAAGGTATTTAAATAAATAAACTAGGTACTAATCTTAATTAATGGGGACTCAAATCAATTAATGACAAAGTAGGATACATAATAATCATAAAATAATAAATAAAAATTTGATAAATCCTACTTTTTCTTAACCATAATGCATTCCAATTAATGTTAAGCATATATCATCATATTAAAACTTCAAAAATTATGATTATACCAATTTTTTTGAAATTATCAAAATAGAAGTATTATACTTGAAGTATCAAACTGTATGAAAAGGTCAAGTAATCAAAATAAAAATTATCCTTTGTACAAATAATAATCATCTGAATCAGATAAAACATCAATTAGTGGTTTGTCTTGCTGATTAAGATAAATGTTATATTCCATTACAGTAAAAGGGAAAGGCATCAGTATAATTCCTATATCAGACATGTTTTCATCAACTTCCAATTTAATTTTCTTGATTATTTTGATCTCGTTAGGTGCCTCAAACTCTATTCCTTTCCCACCATCACTCTTCTTAGCAACATGATCAAAAATATCTATAGACTTATTTTTATTGCCGAATCCCTGACCCCTCAAATTCATCCTCTCAGACCTTAGGATAGGTTTACTATGGGCCCCTGAAAGGTTCAATCTCTTAAATTTTCCTCCAAGGTTAGCATCAGATGGAGTAGGAGTTTCTGAGAGAGTGGTACTTTTCCTAAGGTATTTGGCATTGGCTACCTCTTTGTTTAATTGGTTTTTCAGTTGGCTATCAAGAAGTTGATTGGCTGGTAGACACTGGTCAATTGGTTCACCTCTAAACACAAGAGACTAAAAATGTAGATAAGGGTCATGTTTAGGATGATGGTCAAGAAAATGAGAAGAACTATGTTGGGATTGAGAATGGGATCCATGTCTTTATCCTCTAAAACCCTTATGACCTTTATGGCCTTGAAAACCATCATAACCCCTTTAAATAGGAAGCGAATTTAGTAAACTCCAGAAATCAAGATTAGATGCATTAAAATGAATGGACATTCTTGTGCCTCAAGGAAATCTAGGCCCAAAATGCTTGACATGAAAATTAGCCCTATTAAAACTCTAGCTATGGCTTGACTAACCACCTTGGTTTGACCTTTGACCCCATCCATTATTAATATTCTTTGTTGGTTGCTACCACCCAAAATTTTTGAAAAAAAGAAATGATCTAAAAAGATATCAAAATCAAACTCTGAGCTTGTAACTAAAAAACATCATGATCTAAATATATTACTGATTTACACCTAAATTATAACTGTATGAATTTCCATATTTAAAACTCAAAATTTTAACTTCATTTAAACCCATATACACATCCTTATAGTTATGTTAGAAATCAAGAAATGATTTATTACTAAACTGATAAAGACTGCTCAACCATAGATAAATATGTTTCTCAACTATTTTTCTTATTTTGAAAACTAGTTTTTCATTTAAAACTCAACCAATCTATGAAAACAATATACACATTTAAACAAATTTTAGAAACATATTAATCATTATAATTTATTACAACTTTAAAACTAGTTCACAAAATTCTATTGTAACTAGATATATTTAAAAAAAATTCAATTCAAAACAACTTAAACAATAACCCAAATTCTGTAAAACTTCTTGAACTACTTCATGGTGATAACTTGCATGTGATTGAAACCATTTAATATATGAAATGTACCAAAAACAAATTGAAATTAGTAAAAAACTCATCACACCATATTTTGAAACCCTCATACTATGCCAAATGTAAACCTTATTTGCAAACTGCCCCCATAAATAGACCCTTTAAAGAATACAAATGATGAATGAAAGCATGCACCATTCAACACTACATGTATACCCAAATCTCCAAATTTTATGATTTTGACTCTAGACTAGAACAATTAATCAACTAATAAAATCTTCAACAAAACCCAGTGCATGATATCTCAGATTCACACATGCAGGATATAATATCAAACTAGGAGTATAATCATTTCACCCATTAGAGAATCAACTAAAAATTGAGCTTAAAACAAGATCTCAAACAAAACTTATTCGCAATATCATATTGATAACTCATGCAAATCTTTAGATTACCCAAAATGTTTTAACAACTATTAATATATTCCATAATTTTTTTTGAAAACCCGTCAACACTCTAAAACCACATATTTTATTTCAAAACTCTAACCTTTTATAGAAATATAGATTTTACATGCATACCTTAAATCCAAATTTCCATTGAAAATAGAAAACATTCTTGATTCTACATTGTAATTCCATATTTACAAAGGAAATGAAATAGAAGTACTCATACCTAAATTGAGCTCAAAAACCCTATTCAAATTTCCTCGCTCATCTCTTCCTCTCTGCAACTCCCGTCGAGCCAAGGTTTTGCTTCCACAAGAAGCTTTCAAAATGTAGAATGATCAAAGAAAATCCACCTTTTATTTACCACCCTTGCACCATAACTACCTAGGGTTACATACTCCTTTCTCATTGTCTCACATAAACCTATGCCAAAGTTATTAGTCTAAAAGCCTATTTTATCAAATCGATAAATTAATCCTTTGACTATACTTCTCACCAAAACCCTTGCTAATTTTTGTGGCTCAAGGAGATAAGTAATTAATGCTCATATAATCACCCAAAATCTCCCACTATCTGAAGCATTAAGATACATTTCATGCCTTTAATTCAATTACCACTATTGCATAAGCTTCTATGGGTTTGAGTCCATATGTATGCCAACTCAACATATAATCATGTTTTATGAAAACCAAACCATCAACTGAGTCTCATAGTCCTTAGGTTTATTTATTCATTACTATCACCAATCTAAATTAAGACCTTCCAAATATATAAGACCATATTTCAATTAAATCAAGTCATGTTGAACCCCATGAATACATTAACAAAATGTTAGACTTACTGACGTTAGAACAATCATATAATAAGCAAAAATTCCCTAGCAATTTCTATTAATATGTAATGCATATAGATGTAAACACAATGACCCTAGTAATGATAGTGTTTGTTCTCCTGGTGAATACAATTATATATCAACAAAAAATTTTATAAATGACCTTACAAACATAGTAGAAGACACTATTCATGTAGAAATGCTTTAAACATCAAATTTGAATGTTCCTTTATTTTTGAAACAACTTTTCCTTAGAATGCTAAAGGAGTTATTATGCATCTAAATAAATTGAGAACATAAATTATTTTGAGATGATAAATAGAATAAGATAGGACCATTTGATCATGAAAAACATGCCAAACTGTAAATTCCATGCTACTACATCATCAACTACTACTATTACAAAACCATATCCACTTAAAATACCAAACTGAACCAATTATATCTGAAGCATGAAAATCAACTAAAAATACCATGACATAATTGGTATAGAGGTGCATCAAACAACTGAACCAACGTAGCATAGAATTTTATGAATAAAACATGATTCTTCCTCTATAGAACTAAATTGTTATATTTTCCCAAATATATCATTGAAATGATTTAAATGTACAAGAATTGAAACTATCAACTAAACTGTAACTGATCATGATTATTATCATATATGCATATTTTATTAATTAATCCACCATGATTTTTGAAACCACTGAAACATAAATAGAATCATCAACAAATAATTATGATTTCATAATCAAATATGCATCTACAAATATCATCAATCAATAAGGGTCCCTAACACAATTTTAGGCTTAATGACTGAGTCATCACTTGACATTAAGTATAAACTTGAAAATTTGGAGGGCTGTAGAAAATAGCCATACCATCTTACTCTGCTAATTCCTCAAAGCTGAGCCATATAGCTTTATTCATATAAAAGGATCCCTTTAATGAGATATTGTAGGTTAGAGTATCCTTCTTATGGCACCACATTTAGATTGTAGACAACTACAATGCCTAGGGAGCCCAAGTCAAAACCAAGCTTCATTTACTCAAGATAGGGGACAAAACTTCAAATGGGTTCTTCCAGATGCTGTAAGATAAGAACTCAAAGCAATAAATACAAGTAATCTATGAATCTATAAATAGATTCATAGAGATCCAACATATTGTTTAAGAAATTTTCCATCATTATCAACACATGTTCAAAGCTCAAACATCCTTAGTTGAGTGACAAATTACCCTTCGACAATGTCTCACAGTGGTACCATGCAAGCTCACTCCCACCGAGAGGGTGGTTTGCATTAAGCCCCTCACTATTGACAATTTGTATTAGGTAGTGTCTCACATGGACAATGATAAAGCTCTTAGCATTGATGGTTTCCCTTAAAAATTCTATAAAACCCTTTTGGACCTTGTGGATAGTGACTTGCATAAGGTTTATCAAGAAGCATTTCACTTACATTCACTAGGTAAAAATATAAATAAAGGAAATATTAAATTCATAGCTAAGAAGGGAGATCCTAAGTTGATCTATAACTAGTGTCCCATCAACCTCCTAAATGTCTCCTATAATATCATTGCTAAGGCCCTAGTGATCTAGTTATGCAATATGTTGTCTCTCATCATGTACACTGAACAAATAGGTTTCATTAGAAGCCATTATATTTTGGATAACATTATAGCAGTTTGAAAAGGGATGGATTGGGCCAAAAAGTCTAAGCAACAAGATATGTTCATTAAAATTGACTTTGAAAAAGATTATGATTGTATTGAATGGCCATTCATATTAGCCATGCTTTGAGCACTAGGATTTGAGCCCATCTTCATTCAAACCATCTAAAAATTATTTGCAAATACCTAACCATCCTTTCCATTAATGGAGTTACCTTTGAGTATTTTGGCTTGTTCTGATCCATTCATCAAGGGTTCCCATTGGATCACACCTTATATGTGGTTATAGCTGATTGTTTTGGATACCTTCTTAACAATGCCCAAACTAGGGGCCTTGTTAAGGGAATTTACCTCCATCCAGACATTATGAACCCATAAGAAGTTATGTAAATTCTTAATGGTCACTTTGTGATTGACTCTTTGTTTACTATCATTAAAGATGAGTCTAATTATTAGATTAAATAAAATACATAGAGAAAATGAGATTGAGAATAACAGAGCACACATTCAACTTATCAAACCAAGCATGAAGGCCTATTAAATAGGCAAACAAATGAAATACCCATGAAGCATGAGACGGGTATAAGAAAACTAACCTACATTGGCTTGCATGAAATAACAAAGGCCGAATAAACAACTAACCTCTTAACCAAAGTGGTTAAGGCAACTAACCAACATAAATTACCTTAGTAAATAACCTAAGGTAAATACAATAATATGCTAACACCCTCCCTTAATGACTAAACCAGAAACAAGACCAAGTTTATCTCTAAATTTTATGAACTTGTCTGTACCAAGTGGTTTGGTCATTATATCGGCTGGTTGCTCTGCAGTGGGGCAGTAGAAGAGACTGATGTCTTCATTTGTAACCAACTGTCAGATGTAATGATGGTGAACCTCAATGTGTTTGGTCCTGGCATGAAATACTAGATTCTTCACCATCTTCAAAACACTTTGGTTGTCACAAAAAATTGGAGTAGGCTTTGATGACTCAAACTAAAGATCCTCCAAAATTTTCTTTATCCACATGGTTTCACAACCTGCACTGACCACAGCTTTATACTCTGCTTCTATTAAAGATAATGCTACTATAGTTTTTAGTTTGCTCTGCCATGAGAAAACTCTTGAACCAAAAGTGAAAACATACCCTATTGTAGATTTTATTGAATCAACTGGACCTGCCCAATTAGAATTAGAATATCCTGAAAGTTCAAAATCTACAGACTTCTTATATAGTATGCCAAAGTCAAGAGTACCTTTGACATATCTTAATACTCATTTTGCAGCTAACCAATGGACTTCTTGTGGTTTAGACATGAAGTGAGATAGAAAACTCACTGCAAAACAAATATCCAGTCTAGTGGTAGTGAGGTAAATGAGACTACCCACCAGCTACCGATACACTGTTTCATTGACCGGAGGTGAATTAGTGTTTGTTGAAATTTTAGATCATGTTTCCATAGGTGTGTGAGTTGGATTACAATCCATCATTCTGAACCTTTCTAGCAATGAACTGGCATACTTATTCTGTGACACAAATATAGTATTACCACTTTGCCAAAACTCAACACCTAAACAGTATTTCAGTAGTCCGAAGTCTGTCATGTCAAAAGTACAACAAACATCAGCTTTCATTTGCTGAATGAGACTAGTACTACTCCCAGTGATGGCTATATCATCAACATATATAATGAGAATCAAGATATCATCACCAGACACCTTTACATAGAGAGTTGGTTCTGAGTTACACCTTTTGAAACTTGACTCCCTAAGATATGAGTCTATTTTTGTATACCAGGCTCGAGGATCCTACTTAAGTCCATACAAGGACTTGATCAACCTATAAACAAGATATTCCTTACCAAAAATTTGAAAACCCTGTGGCTGAACCATGTAGACTTCCTCCTCTAGATCTCCATTCAATAAAGCACTCTTTACATCCATTTGGTGCACCTGCCATCCAAACTGAGTAGCAATAGCAATAATTAAACAAAAAGTTACCATCTTGGTGGTTGGAGCAAAAGTCTCCTCATAATCAACCCCTTCCTCTTGTGCATAACCTTTTGCAACAAGTCTAGCTTTGTGTTTGTCCAAGGAACCATCTACTTTGTATTTTACCTTATAAATCCACTTACAACCAATGGATTTCTTCCCTAGTGGTAGTTCCATCAACTTCTAAGTATTATTTTTCATCAAGGAATCATATTCCAATTGCATAGCTGATTCCCACTCAGACTTCCCTTTGGCCTCTGAAAAATAATTAGGCTCAAATACTTGTGAAATATCAGTTGTTAGAGCAAGATTAACATGCTCACCTCTATTACCAAACTGCTTTCCCGATCTCAGTCTTCTACCTTCCACACCTTGTGGCAAGTCTCCTTCTTTTAATGCTTCAATTGTGGTAGTATACCACTTTGGATTCTTTGGTTGCAATGCTAGAACCTCACAATGACCTGTATCAATTCCCTCTCTAGAATGTGATTCCACTGATGAACAAGAATCCTGCTCATTTTTCACTTTATAACTAATAATGGAATTATTAGATAACAATGACTCAGTATCTGAAACTTGACCAGTTGCTGTGAAGTATGGCATTTGTTCATTTACTATGACATCTCTATTTACCACAACTTTGTTAGTAGAAACATCAAGTAATCTGTAGGCCTTTGACTGATCACTGTATCCAATAAACATGTATGTTTTTCTTTTTGCATCCAATTTTTTTCTCTTTTGACTAGGAATAACTGCAAAAGCTACACAACCAAAAATTCTGAAATCACTTACATCTGGAGTTCGACTTGACCAAGCCTCCTCTAGAGTCAAATTCTCCAAAGCTTTTGTAGGACTTCTATTGAGGATGTATACTATTGTATTCATTGCCTCTGCCCAATACCTATATGGGACATTTCTACTTTGGACCATACAGCGAGCCATGTCCATCACCATCCTATTACGCCTTTCCACAACTCCATTTTACTGTGGAGTGTAAGGTGTGGTGTGTTGTCTATGTATGCCTTCAGTGGCACAAAACTCCTTGAACTATTTTGAGATGAACTCACCCCCATTATCTGTTCTAAGAGATTTCACTGGCCATCCTGCCTATTTTTCAACCATAGCTTTCTAAGTAAGAAAGTTAGAAAAACAATTAGATTTCTTCACTAGAAAGTATACCCACTTTTTCCTAGAGAAATCATCAACCAGTAATAGGAAATAATGGGCACCAGAAGGGGTAGGTGTCTGCATTGGACCATGCAAATCTGCATGTACCAAATCTAATACTCCCTTTACTCGCGAAGCTTTACCAACATCAAATGAATGTCTAACTTGCTTCCCCAACTGACATCTAGTACATACATGATGACTATGCCGAATAGAAGGAATCCCCTTAACCATCTTAGTCTTACTTAATGTAGTTAAATACTGAAAATTCAAATGCCCATACCTTTCATGCCATAGTGAACTTGTGCTATCAACTGCTGCAAGTGCACTTTCCTTTGCTTTGATTGGATTTGCAAGCTTATACAAGCCTTTCTCACCGATCCCAACAGCGATAATCTTGTTATCTTTAGTGGTGACTAAACATTGTTGTTCTTGAAATTTTACAACAAAATCAGATTTTGAGGTGATTTCACTGATTGAAAGAAGATTTTTGTTCATATCCGGTACATACCTAACATTCTTGAATGTATAATTTACTGTACCATTAAAACTTATATGAACATTACCAAATCCTTTCACAAAATATGTTGTACCATCTCCAAAAGATATAGATTCATTACTACTGTTATCTTCAACAAAATCCACATACTAGTCCTTATGGCATGTATAATGGCGAGATGCCCCTGAATCAAAGTACCAAGCTCGATCCACCACAGAATTACCATTGGAAGCCATGAAAGCAAAATCTAGTGATTCCTCGCCTTCACCTTCAGCTACATTCACATGATGAGCTTTCTTTCTGGGGTTAGCCATATCCTATTGTCTTTTCCTACAATCTTTCTTAAGATGACCAAGTTTCTTATAGTAAAAACATATCCATTTAGATCTCTTATTACCACTTACTTGTGAAGATTCTGATGGATAACTATTTTTACCAAACTGCTTACCCTTTTCCTTAATAAAGAATGCACTCTCTGTGGAAGTGGATGTAGACAACACTGCCTGCTCCTGTCGTCTCTCCTTTTGCAATAGAAATGTAGACAATGTTTGAAAATCCAAAGTCTGCATCTCAAAAATCATGTGCAAGGACTCCACAAATGACTCAAATGATGGTGGAAGATTTTGCATAACAAGAGCAATCAAATCTTGCTCATCAACAGGTTTCTGCACTGCTTTCAACTGGTCACTGTTGTCCTTGATCTGCAATAAAAACTCAAAAATGGAGCCACCTACCTGCATCTTAGTGGAAAACAACAAATTCTTCAAGTACAACACTCTACCAACTTCAGAAGCCTGATATTTTGAAGATAAATTTTTCCATAAATCTGATGTTATAGTTGCATTTTTGACCTCTGAGATTAGATTATCTACTACTGACAATTTTAACAACATGAGAGCCTCACGATGACGTTTATCATAGTCATTGGTAGCAGTGGTAGGCCTTTCCTCTTTACCGAGCACTATTTGATCAATATTCAGATATTCACATATTGTCAAAACCTTGTGACTCCACAAACTAAAGTTCTTGCCAGTCAATTTTTGAGAATCTAGTAGTAACAGGTGTTGAATACTAGCCATTTTACCTAATTTTTCATGAAAATGATAAAATTAGAAAAACTATAATGACCTTTTTTTTTTTTAAAATTCCTTCTACACACTGATTCTATATTGACACTGAACAACCTTATCCGTTTTCGGCAACAAACTCAATAGTGTTTGCAAGATAAAAAAAAATCTACCACTAAAATAATTAAGTCGGGAAAACTACAATTCCAATTTAAAAAATTCTTTCTCCGTTGACATCCAGATAAAAAACCCAGAAAACGGTAAAATTTTTAGCTTTTCAGACGCTTCCATGATTATTAGTCAGCGGTAGGTCCCCAATAACCCTTATTGGCTAAAGTTTTGATTTATTTCAATTAAAAAAATAAAAATAATTGAAAATTTTAAAAATTTAGGCTAAAAATTTTATAAAAAAAATTTAGCCAATCAGAAAATTGGCCTGCCTCTAAAACTTTAGGTGAAGATTCTAAGCCCGTTTCTCAACCAAATTGCAAACCGTTTTCACCAGTGTCTTAGTTTTGATTTAACTTGTGATTTAGACTTTTGTTTCGCAGAAAAAGATGAAGAAATGAATTTTTTTGATTTTGCCAAATCCATACGGCACCCAACACACAGATAAATTCAACAGAGGCTTTTGAGCCTCTAAAATAGCTTGTTTTTGCTTCCTTTTGGTCTTATTTAGCCTTCTGATGCTTCCTGGCAATTTTCAGACCTTCTGGTTGAGTTTTCCAAATTCCGTGATGCTTTCTCTCTCCTTGGCTCTCCACTGGGCACCTGAAGCTCCTCCCTGGCAAGACACCGACCTCTCTCTGGCTTCCTCAAACCTCCACTCAGGTTCTACAAACCATAGGCTCTGATACCATATTAGATTAAATAAAATACAGAGAGAAAATGAGATTGAGAATAGCAGAGCACACATTCAACTTATTCAACCAAGCATGAAGGCTTATTAAATAGGCAAACAAATGAAATACCCGTGAAGCATGAGATGGGTATAAGAAAACTAACCTATGTCGGCTTGCATGAAATAACAAAGGCCGAATAAACAACTAACCTCTTAACCAAAGTGGTTAAGGCAAATAACCAACATAAATTACCTTAGTAAATAACCTAAGGTAAATACAATAATATGCTAACACTAATATGGAAAACACCTTGTAATGTCTTGACACTTTCTACCTAGCCTATGTCTCTAGCATCCAATGATAGAAAATTAGTTGCTACAGGAAATCTTACCTCCCTCAACTAGTCTAGGCTATTAAATATGGTTGGAAGTGGATCCAACATGACAAAATATTCAATTTTTTTGGCATCCCCTTTACTTTGGATGCTTCACCACCTTTATTATGGTAACATGTTGTTGATAGAGTTACTAAAAAGCTAGAATAATGGGTGACCAAGTCTCTTTCATTATCAAGAAAATTTCAAAGCTACTAAAAAATTCTTAGCACCAGCCATGCGTACTAATCTTCATGTTGGGTGCCTTCTGAGAAATCTTACCAAAAGTTGGAGAAATTGTTTAGAGATTTCATTTGGGCTAATTCCCCCTAAGGTAAAGGATTCCATAGGGTGGCCTAGGAATATTGCTACCTCACACAGGATACCGAAGGGGTGGGGTTCATTGACATAGCCTAATAAGGAACTATCATATGTTCCAAATAGATTGTGTAGGCCATTGAGGGACAAGAAGCTTGGAAGACATTTTTTAAACACTACATCTCCTCATGATTTCTTAAGGGCAATAAAACTTAAAAAGACTGAACTTCCCCAATTTTCTCGTCATTAAGTCTCCCATCCAAATCATAGGGTCCTTTGTGGATAAAATCATCTAGAAGACATGGTTAAAGATTAAACCATGGATTTTATAGAATGGTTCAAGATTTTGTGATGAGTTATCTATTAACACCCACTTAATCTAATGGTCTTATAATATTAACTTCAATGAATTTCCCTTGGTAGAGGTCCCTTGGATCAACACTCTCAATTTTTTATGATGGGGAGTTCATACTATCTAGGATCTCTATTATAGGAGATCTCACTCTTGGTTATCTTGGGAAGAGGTGAAAGCCAAATTTTGGTTAGCCAATGTAGACTAGGAATCTTACTAGGAGATACTTAACATTGTGTTTCCCTCCATACTCCACAAAATCTTGGTCCACTCCACTCATCTATGGTCGAAGGATTGGAAGTGGTATGTGGAGACCCCCTTTTACAATTACACTCATCTTGGATATAGATGGCTCACCCAACATTTGCCCATGTTAGATAATATTAATGCCTATTGGGAGCTGCATTCATCTATTACTACATGGAGCTTATATTTAACACTATTTGAGGGGCTTGTGTGAATCCCAAGTGTACTCATTCTTCTTGGTGTATAATACACAAAGGCTTACCTATTAGTAGAAGACTCATCTAGCTAGGAGTTTACCTTCCTAATTTTCCTTTCTACAGCCACCTTGAGACACTTCCTGGTCTTATTTGGTACTATTCCAAATATCAAATGGTCTAGAATTGGATTCATGATCTCTTCAGGCCTTTTCAACCTGAATTCTTTCTTTGGTAGCACATCTTCCTTGGAGATAAATCTATGATGCCCTTTAAATATACATAAGTTTGGCATACTTTTAGAGTGGATAGTCTCTTTTGGATTTGGGAAAAAATAAATAATTATGTGTTTAATAATACTTCTAATGATTATAATGTCTATGCTTTAAGCAAGTCCTCTATCATCTCTAATGTTCGTTTGTAGATTCAATTTCAGTCTAATAAAGTGGCTATAGAGCTTAGGCACCTTCAAGATCTCCTCTCTCACTAGAGAGATGCTCCTTATGGAGTGGCTCAGGTTCTACCATCTCTGACCAGGGATCCCAAATTGGAGAATAAATTTTTTTTGTTACCTTGTGGTGGGCATCATCATAGTGTTTCCTAGTACTAATCTCATAATGGCACCCCATACTAGTATATACTCCCTCTTAGGTAGCAGTGAGGGTGGCATCTACCTCCTCCTTCCCCAACTAGGTAGGATGGCTAGAATACTCTTCCTCCTCATCCATGCCCATATGTTTGGGGGTGCCACCTAGATGTTGATTAAATGTGATGGAAAATTTCCCCAAGCTTTCTTTGGCCATTTCAGCCACTTAGACATAAGAAGAAGAAGACGATAGGGACACTACTCAAGCTATTGGTTAGAGCCTATTCTAGATGGAAATGACTTGTCAAGCATAGGTTGGGGCCCTGATGATATGGATCTTCTACCTTTTGGCCTTGTTCTTCCTGCTTAAAGTTATCTTTTATTATGACATATTCTTAGGCTTTGACTAGTTATTATTGGTGCTTCTTTTTGCTCCTAGGCTTTGCCTAGTGTGACATGGCGTGCTCTCATAATGCCTATATTTTTTGTTAATTATTTATATATTTTTATTTAATTAATATATGGATATATTTCATTAAAAAAAATCTTTAAATAAGTTTAGTTTATTTTCATGCAAGTTGTTTCTATTTTTATTATTTAGATAATTTTGGAATGATTTATTTATATATTAAAAAATCATGTTCACATGCAATTTAGTAAATACGTTGGAATTAATCTTTATTATGAAAGAGAATAATTCAAATAATTTGAAGAATCAATTTTGTTCTGGCTATTCTAATTTTTTTATTGTTATACTATGAGTTCCTTATTTTTTGGTTATGCAATGGTTTATTATATATATTTAAAAATCATCACCTTCAACTTGCAAATTTTAGATGTGGCAATCTCATTAAAACTTTAATCCTCCTACTAAAGCCCAACATGCAGGCCAATGTAATATTCTTAACAAGGGATGCACTAAAGTACCTTCCTTGATTTTAATGACAACCCCTTCCTAGCCCAAACTCGCATTACTTTTATAAGCTCCATCAAAATTCAATTTAAAAAACATCTTTTTGGAACATTCAATCTAGCACCTTTGAGGATGTCTCTCTTCCTTGATACACTTTTTATTTGGTAGGAGAACTCATTAAATGAAAAATTGATTGAATTTAGTTTTGCTCTAATTTATCAAGGATTTCCAGGCTTTAGATTTTTCATGAAAGATTATGTTATTGTGTTCCTTCCATAAATTCCATAAAATTATCCATTTTTTTTATTGATCATCTTTTCCTTTTTATTATTGAATGAAGATAAGTTTGACAAATTAAAATAATAAAATAAAACATTTATTTAAAGAAATAGTTCCAAAATCTCCATGAGAAGTGGGAGTGGAACAATATATGGTTTTTAGTTTCCTTATTTGTATTCAAAAATATGCATCTTGTTGAGCCATGAAAGTATTTTTTTTGGATTCTATCCCATGTGAGGATTTTACTTTTAAATATAATCTAAGATAAGACCTTGGCTTTAGGGAGACTCAAAATACACCATAACCTATTCCATGTGTAGGGATCTATTTCTTAATTTACAAAGGATTCATACCCTGCATTCACTATGCAAATGTCTGTACAACTTGTGTTAGGAAACAAAACACTCTACAACAATGTAAAAATAATAGAATACAACTATAGAGATAATTAAACAAATAAATCCACAACATACATGAGATAAAACACACAATTTACATTTTAAAACCTTACCAAGTTAAGGAAACATCCATAATGCAAGATATCAAACTTTATTAATTCTAAGATGAACAGATCACATGTGAACTAGCTATGTATATTACATGAGGACTCCAAAAAGATAAATACACTTAATTGGTAAAGATCAATTAGGATTCCTCCTCTAAAAAATAGAGTGGAAAAATGTCATTTGGAATTTTCTTCTAAAAATAGAATTTGGTGTAATTTATCTTCCTATAAATAAGGGTTCGGATCCTTAATTTCATACCTTTAGGGCACTATCATTGAACCCCCTCTAGGGGCATCCTAGGCCCCCTTATGATAATAGTGGGGCTAGTGTTTCCCCCCACACTCCCCCTTGTAAAATTGGGCTATAATTCATGCCACAAAAGGGTCCAAAATTTAAAATTTTTTGTCACATATCTAAAAATATCCACCTTGATAATAATTTCCACCTAATATCTTGCCGACCAACTCATCACCTTCTGCAATCCAATAGAATCTAAACACCATTTTACCTTCTCTAACCAAACTAGTTTTTTGAACATATCAACACTATTTTCCTCTATGTGAACCTTTTCAAGTGATACTTTTCCTTCATCAATCACCTATCTAACAAGATGGTACTTTACTATAATATGCTTTGTCTTACTTTGATAATCTACATTCTTGGACAAATAAATAGTGCTCCAACTATCATAGAATACCTTCATTTTTTATTTTTCTTTTCCAAGTTCACCCATTAATTTTTTTAAACAAATTGCCTTTTGAAAAGCATGATAGGTAGCCACATATTCTACCTCAATAGTTGATACAAAATTATGTTGAAGCATAGACATCCAACTAATAGGTCCACATAAAAATGTAAAAATGTAATCATATATTGATATTCTTTTATCCATATCTCTTACAAAATCAAAATCAATATATCCACAAATAGAATCATCAATTCTATTATAAGTGATGCAATAATCACTTGTGCCTTGCAAGTTGGGAAACACCCACTTAACTGCTACCCAATGTTCTTCACCTAGATTTTCCATATATCTACAAATAAATCCAATTTCATGTGAAATGTCTAGCCTTGTACATACCATAGCATACATTAAAATTCCTACAGCACTAACATATAGTACATTAGACATATACTACTTTTATTGATCACTGCTAGGACATAAACTTGAAGAAAGCTTGAAATGGGAAGTAAAAGGGATACTAACTAGTTTCACATTATTCATACTAAATTTGGTTAGTATTGTTTCAAAATACCTTTGTTTTGATAACTAAATCATACCATTTTTATTATCTCTATGTATGTCCATGCTTAAGATTTTATTTGCTACTCTTAGATCCTTCATATCAAATGTATTATCTAGATGAGCCTTTAAACTATTGATTTATGCTATGATTTTGCTTTCCAAAATCATATCATCAACATACAATGATGATATAATGAATAAACACAACGATCATATGCACTCATAAAAAAATTATGGCTCCCCATGAAGGAATCAAAATTTTTATAGCATTACCTAGGTGACTATTTTAGGCCATACAATGATTTCTTGAGATTGCAAACAAATCTTTTATTTCTATCCTATATAAAACCTTCAAGTTTTTCCACACACACACACACACATCCTCTTCTAAATCTCTATGCAAGAATGTTATTTTAATATCTAACTGCTCTAAATCAAAATCAAGTAAAACACAAATGCTAAAACAACTCAAATTAAAACAAGTTTAACAACTACTGAAAATATTTAATGGCAATCAATACCTTATTTCCATGGAAATCCTTTTTCCACCATTCTAGCCCTATACCTTTCAACCTTTTCATCAACACCTATCTTTCATTTGTAAACCCATTTACAACCAATAAGTTTTCTACCTTTTGGAAGTTCTACTAGGTCCCATGACTTATTGTTAGCCAAGGTATCCATTTCATCCTGCATTGCCCTTTTTCATTTAGAACTATCCTTATCTACCAATGTTTCTTGATAACAACTATATTCCCCATCATTAAAAATCAAAATAATTAAAATAATTAGACTGTACTTACTAGGAGGATGCCTGACCCATATAAATCTCCATACTAGCTATGGAGGTGTTTCCTCATGTTATGAACTCCACTCTGACTATTGAGGTGTTTCCTCAAGTTATTGTAAATCTTAAATATCTTCACCATCAAAAAATGATTGAATTTACTCATTTTTAGAATATGAAGATGGCTCAATTTCAACTTTGATATGCTGATGTTCTAGTTCCTATTTTAATTTAATTTTTACATCTAATTTTAGAGAAAATGACTCATTAAAATATACATATCTACTAATGATGATCTTGTGGGCATTAGGATCCCACACTTGTATTCCTTAACACCATCTCTTTCACTATAGCCAATAAAGATGTAATTCTTGGATCTAAGTATAACTTTGAATGCTAATTCTTATTAGTAAGAGCATAAACATTACAACCAAAAAATTTCAAATCTACATAATCACATGGATGGTTTGTCCATACCTCTTTAGGAATCTTATAGTCTATTGAAATTGATGGTGAATGATTTACTATATAATATGTTGTATAAAAAAAATTGCCCATAAACACTTGTCCAAATTTGCATCACTGAGCATGATCCTTGCTCTCTCTATACGAGTCCTATTCAAGCATTCAAAAACCCCATTTTGTTTTAGTTAATATCTGGTGGTTTTATGCCTTTCAATATATACCTACAATAGTTATAAAATTCCAAGGATGTGAACTTGCCTCCATTATTTATTCTTAAACATTTGAATGAACTGCTAATTTTCTTCTCAACTAAAGCTCTAAATTGTTTAAATACAAAAAAAACATCAAACTTTATTTTTAGACACTAGACCCATACTTTTCTAGAGTAATCATCTATAAACATAAAAAAATACAATGATCCTCCATACAAAATTATATGGGCTAGAACTCACACACAAGAATGAATATAGTCAATAATAACTTTAGTTACATTATTCCCTGCACTAAACTTCTATCTACTTTATTTCCTAAAAACAAAATGCTTACAAAAATCCAAATCTAAAAAATTTAAACTAGGAATTAACTCACAATTTTTTAGTACCTTTAACCCTTTCTCATTCATGTGTCCCAAACATAGATGCCATATATGATCAGGATCTTCTACTATTTTAGATACCATATCTTCTTGACTAATATCTTCACTCTCTTATAGTATGTAAAGCTTCCAAACTTTTAGATCCTTTATTATGACTAAATCACCCTTAGACACCTTAAGAGCTCCACATTGACTTGTGAACTTATAATTGTAGGAATCTAATTCACTGAAAGAAATCAAATTTTGTTTAAGTTCTGGTACATATCTTAATTTTGTTATATTTTGTACTATACCATCAAACATTTTTATCTTAATGCTACCAATCCCTTCAGTCTTAGAAAGAAACATTATTTCCCAAAAGAATAAAACTTCCATCAAGGGTTTGGTAAGAATAAAACCAAATGCTATGCAGACAAATGTGATGTGTAGCACCTAAATATAATAGCCATTCATGATGATAAGAGGAAACATTACAAATAGATAAAACTTCTTCACTCATACCTTCACTTGTTTCTACCTAATTTGATTCCTTGGTGGATTCTTCCTTCTTTTCACCTTCTTTTCTTGTCCATTAATCGCTCTTAATATGTCCGGCTTTACCAAAGTGCTAAAACTTTACCTTACCATTCTTGGCTTCTAACTTAGATATAAATATATCTCTAGAGTTTTCCCCTCTTTCTCTAGATCTTCCCCTAGAAACCATAGCTTTAGGTCTAGAAATCTCTAGATTAGATCTTTTCCTTATCTCCTTAACCAAAATTGTTCCCACAATAGAATTATATTCAACCTATGAAACAACCCCCCCCCAAAAAAAAATTGGAATTACATTATCAAAGTAAACCTTGGACCGCATGCATGGCACAAGGTATTACATTATGATGTAAGCAATTATCCTTCATGCATTCAAGAACATGCAACCAACAATTGATTAAAACATATAAAATTATACCAAAATCCATAATCACACAACATAATTTATCACTATTTAAAGGAAAGTACAAACATGAAACAAAATAAAAACCAAAGCATCATAGGCAATTATTAATGTACTACTAGTCAAGGTTGTCAACTTCCTCATGGCTTATGGTCATTGTACCCTTGCCAACATGGTGTTTTAAGTTCACAAATTTCAAAATTAATAAGAATGAATGATGTTATCTAATTAAATGAACAATGATATGATTTATGATCAAATTCATTATTTACTAAATATGAAATAATGATAACCTATAATTAAATCTATGTAAATAATATTATATTTTCAAATAGCCAATGTGTTTATGATCAATAAGAGGAAAAATTAAGGTAAAATAAAAAAATATTACATCTAGGTTTATATTCCTTTAACATTGATTATTCAATCAACCATTATATTTTAGTAAGGGGAAACATATTTAGTCCATGCAACTTTCACTTATACTTAATTATTTTCCAACCATACATCAACTTAGTAATTATAAAGAATAATAAACAATGGGTTCTTTAACCTTTCCAACAACTAGAATTTCACTAAAGGAGTAATATGTTACCAACATGAACAATTACATAATATGCTTTCATAATTGTAGGTTTCAATGCAACAGGTAGAAGTGTATAAGCATAAATAGGTTTTTCCACTTGAATCAAGTATATAGTATACATACTAACAAAAATTATCTTACTCAAATGAGAATTTATATCCAATTAAAAAATGAGTGGAACCCAAATAAAAAATTTCATTTATAAATCTCTTACAAAATAAATGTTTGAACATGTCATGACACAACAGTTTGCATTCATTTCCAGCAAATAAGAATAAGGCAATATGCATATTCAAATCATAAGAATGAATTCCAACTTATGTATATTCAACCATAATTCATTTGTATAAGCATCAAGCATGGAAAAATACATCACTTAACAGTTCTATTTTATAACACAATTAGTTTAAAATAACTTTCCTCATATACAGGTTGATAATTCATTCCAAAATTTAAATTCATCTTATTCATATACTAGGTAACCCTTAGTTTAGAATTAAACATGTAATTGTATTAATTCCAACAATGTAACTAAGATTTAAACTTAAGAAAGGAAATCAACATCAAATAGAGTAATTAGCAATAAATGTGTATACCTTTATACATAACCTTATAAGTCCACGGTATGCAATAAAATTCCATTCATGCTTCCATCGTAAGCTATCTTCAAAAGTTAATCGATCTTGTTTATATATTCCATATACAAGCTAAAACCAAATAAAATAAGAGTTTTATATACTCATGTTATCTCACAAGTTATGAAACGTATCAAGAGAATCCTAAATGTATATATGTATACCAAAAAGGAAATAGAATATCCCTTCAAGGTAAGACTCTAACATATTCAAAATTTAAGCCATCATACTTAGGTATTCTTAAAACACTAAGAATAAGTGACACATTTGCATAAGTAAATTTCAACCCATATTTACCATATATTACTCATGCCAAGAACTAAGTGAATGTTCTATAAAACTACACAAGAAATAATTATTACATTAAAATATGCATAAGATCCACTATAAGTTATTACCATCATAATAATGACAATATAGTGTACTAATGTATAATTAGTAATGAAAACCAACTAAATAAACTATGGTAAAATATAATTACATGTAAATGATTAAATATAGAAAATATAAGTGAACTTCAACATCATACCATGTCTCATCATTATAATATTTTTACTTTATTTTCCTACATGATATATTTTCAAATACAAGGTTAGCATATTGAAAATGCCAAGTATAACTAAACCAATATCATAATGAAATTAGATTATAATTGCATTCATGAATCATACTATAAGAAAATGATAAACAACTAAGTTAAGAAGAAAATAAAAAAATTAATAAATTTTTACCAATTATTTCATGCCTATCCACGAGATCATCTAGGAGTGTTAGTAGCATTTAATCAGATTATATAAACCCTCCCAACTAGCCCTATGATCCCAACCATCAATATCCATTATCACTCCACTCATCAGTTGGATAGTGGTTTCAGTAACCAGGGTCAAGAAAGGATTTTGAGCAAGTCAAAATTCCTAAACCATTGGACAACTCAACAAAAAATAAAAATTAAAATAGGCAAGTGACTATCAAAGGACCATCTTAAGATGAGACATAAATGACCAAGTACAACATTATTATAAATTGGGAGTAGGAATAATCCATTGTAGACTTCTTGAAGGTTATAGTTATGGATTTAAAAACCAAATCCATATCTATAACATTCAAAAAAACCAACTTGGAAAACCTCTAAGTGTATGGTTAGCTTATAAATATCCTAACTACAAATCTATATCCCATTCTCATAAGCACACAATTACAACATATATGCTTAAGCCTAGTCTAAGATTGATTATACAAAAAAAACATAATCAAATTCATTTTAATCAAGATAAGAATTGAAAGATAACTAACTCAAACAAGTTATACATAGTCAAAACCATAGTCCAATAATTCAAAAATTAACATATTCAACGCATATAGACTAGTCAAACATTCATCATGACTTTTAGCCATATACCAAATTTCCATAATAATAACTCAATGATTTAAGCAATCATCATAATTAAAAATTTATTTAAGTCAAGAATTGATAAAGTGGATTAATGGGATCATAATGAAGTCTCACGACCTCATATGATCCTCAAATTATAAAAATAAAATCAAACATTTATAACAAAAGAGTAAACCTCCATAATGGTTTTAATTCAAATTTCAAAACTCTTGTTATAATTTAATGATTACAATAGAGCTTCACCCATATTACAAAGAATCAACAACATGTAAAACACATAGGAATTCCATAATAAAACCAAAACAAAATCATGCCATTCAATGTAAGCATGTATAAGATCTCCAATCTAACCCATGTACCTATATTTATAATAAAATCAAACGTATTCAAGGAAAGCATGAAAAACTAGTTCATCTAAGCAAGGAGACCAGTCAATAATTCATTCCAATGGAAACCATAATCAAAATATAAAAACTATGCCATTAAATTTGGAGAAACCCAAAGTAATTATCCAAGCTTCAACCATGAATTGAAAACATTAAATATGTAGTCAATTAAACAAGGTGTGGTTACCCACTTAAAAAATATATTCAGTTTGAACAACCAGAAATGGAAACACAGAAGAACAAATTTATTAAATAAAAATGAAAGGTTAAATAAAAATTGAAGCCATCTATTAATATCAACAACAAAGTGTACATAGTCATAGCCATTTCCATTTATAAACCCATAATCATTTCCTCAAAGTAGTAGGGTTGAAGGCCCAAAATACACATTTGGATTAAAAATACATCATCATATTTAAGTATTCCAAGCCATGACTTTACATAGTAAAATTAAAAAACACAACCCTACCAAAAGTTACAGAGAAACCCAAAAATAATGATATACACCCAGACCATAATATAACCCATTATATTAAAAACTAGATAGTAGTATCAAACCCTTTTTAATCTTTATATAAAAAAGATAAAATTAGTTTAACTCGATGGGTCTGGATACCCATCTGAAAGTATTATGACTTCTCAACTATGTATGCAGTGTCCAATCTTTTTATAATTTTCACTCAAAGACAATAACCAGAACTATAGTCATAAACTAACTTACCCAAATCAATGCAATAGATAAAAAATCTAAATGATGCAAGCAAAGTCTATAACTAGGTTTGAAATAACCTTCTTTTTCTACACCCCAAAATTGATCATGCAAACCAAGCTAAAAACCATAGTCTAAAAACTAACTTTCTATATTTTAATCCATCTTCTCTTTAATATTGTCATCCACCATCCACCTCATTCAATTTTATATTTAAGAGGAAAAAACATACTTTCCTTCATACGTTTACTATTTCTTTCCTTACCCAGATAAATAGAGCATTTCACCATTGTTATGGATCAAGGGGGAATATAATATTTCCTTTGTTTATACTCATTTTATAGCATAGGCATTTAAATAATCCTACCACTCACTCCACTTTTTGTTGACCAATAAAATATCCCAACAAAAAACCTCAAAATGGAAAATCCTATCCAAAAATAAGGTTCTAGCCGAATATAGGGAGATTCAAACCAATATACAATAGTGTAAAAATATGAGGCAAAAAAAAAAGTTCGATCCAATATTTGGTCTTCCATTTCCCCAAAGGAAATGTAGTTTCCTACATAAGTTTTACTATTTTGCTCTCTGCATCCCCCTCTATCTCCTCCCCCATGCCAATTGCCTTCTCTCCAACCACCTTCAACTACTTCCCCTTCCATCAATCCCCCATACTCATTGAATTTTTGGCATTCAATGCCTAGGAGAAAGAAATAATCTCACCCCAATCCATCGACCCTCTCCCCCCAGGCACTTAATGTGCCAACCATAATAAATTCCAAGGTCATGAAATAACAGTCAATAAAATCCAATATGATAACAAAATATAAGATTTAAATATCACATGATTCAAACCATCTCAATAAACATCAAGTGGTCATAAGAGTCTAATGGGGTCATGGGGGTTTAGGTGAGTCAACCTAGGATGTCCAAGTCACCCTATAAGGTTAATTCAAGCAAGGTCATGGGTAGTGACAAGTCTAGGAATGTGTGTGTGTGTGTGTGTGTGTGTGTGTGTGTGTGTGTGAGAGAGAGAGAGAGAGAGAGAGAGAGAGAGAGAGAGAGAGAGAGAGAGAGAGAGAGAGAGAGAGAGAGAGAGAGAGAGAGAGAGAGAGAGAGAGAGGTTCAAGTAGTTATAAACAAATCAACTAACAACATGATAATATGCAAACACCAAATGATAACATGAAAATAAAATACAACTACATAAAAGAATATGACATGATTTTCCAATGGTAAAAGACCAAACCAAAAATAAATATACATATCAAAACCTATCTGACTTCTTAAGAACTACTTTTTCATCCCATATATCACTGTCATCATCCATCCTAGCTCATATTGAGTACCTATAACAAATGATTATACATTAATAGTACCTGATCGATAATAAATAATGTCATACAAAACTATAATATAAATATTAATTACATCAACTATTCAATATATCATCAAGTGAAATAAACTAAACATAACATATACATCAACCTGTAGTCAATACATCAATGTATCAAAATCTAATAATACTATCCAACTAGACAAAAGTAAAGTAGAAATTAGCTATACATGTGACAATAATAATGGTTATGTAGTCACATATGTATTAGGATAAAATAAATCCAAATGTAAGCAGTATATGTATATCAAAATATAATAATCCAATGTAAACATCAGTCATGATATCCCTTAATCATAATAGTCACTCGAGATATCTCACAACATAACCAACTAAAATAGGACCAGCACCAACAATCTCTAGTCGAGTGCTAGTAAAATGTGCTAAAAATGCTATAATCAACATCTTTAGAAGGCTACCAAGTCAAGTCATGACATCCTCCCGTCCTTAAAGAGGATTTATCCCAACAATTATCAATATTCATGAACAAAATTCTTTGATCAATTCTAACTAAACTAATCCATATTGTTTCACAATATCGTCACCCATTCGAGGTGGCAATGCCTCAGCCATATCTTGTTGGCATTCCTATCTACCATCATTAGGACAACTGCATTATCTAATGCATTAGGCCAAGTAACATCCTCCCCATCTTCACATTTCCTTTAGAACACTAAAAGGGTAAAATAATACTTAAATAGTACTATCATAGCATAAATTTCCACTAAGTTTCCTAACTTGGTTAGAACTCTTCCACTCTCATGCCTTAACAAGGCCATCAAAACATTAAAATTTGGCAAAACCAACCAAAAATGGTTCACCAAACCAAAAATGTCCTTCTTAATCAACACTAAATCTCAAGCAATAACTAGTAATCCCATATAACACTATTTTTATTAACCATTCCATCCCTTTATGAAGGAAATTAAATTAACATAACAAAGAAACAATGTTCTGAACATAATAACTTACACTTTCCTTAAAATGCTTCCCAACAAGGGTGATAATGACACTTCCAAGTAGAAGATATAGTCATAGTATAATAAGTCATAATTTAATTACCTGACCTAGATTATTAATATGTATATAAGACTTTATTAGGGTCAATAACACTTATGTCAACACACACATACCTAAAACATGAGGTCAACAAACATAATCATCCAATCCCAGTGGACTGCATTTAGAATCACAACTTATGATTATAATCTTCCACTATAACATTATGATACACAAATAATCCTAAGAACATTCATTACAGAATGTCATTTCACAAAGTTAATAATCCATATGATTTTGGTTACTCTACTACACCATCAACCATTTAGGGGTTAGTGTAACATCCCATACCAACCACACTGACTATTATAAAATCCATACTAGGCATCACATGCAACTCAAAGGCTTATAACATGTTTTCCAACACACATGAGAGCTTACATGATGGTCCAAGGATACCAATCATAGCATTTAAAAATAGTCTTCTGAAGGAATAACCCAACTTTCATCACTCTATCCAAAAGTCAATTTGGTACCTAAGTTTTTTAAACACTACCTGATCAAGGCTTAGTGCAACTCTATTAAGGTAAAAAAATCAACATACATTCTAGTTATGCTTAAAAATCCAAAATAGAAATATTCATACTAAAATATTTATAATAGGTATAAAAAAAATTGATACCTTAACCAAAGCATGGTTGTACTTATAGGCCAACACATTCATGCATTTCATCAAGTACTATCTTTCCATTTGCATAAATGTCCAAATCTATAAGACCGGTTAGTGATTCATGAGGGTATATAACAAGACAATTCACAAGGGTTATTTTTAATGCAACCTCCAAGAGGTAGTTAAAAAAATTCTAGATCCATAAAATGACTATTATGCACTAAGATTCCATGGCCAAATCATGGCACACGTGGTGTACACTCTGAATGAATTAGTTGGCTACTTATGTAAATGGGAAAGTGGGTTTTGAACCTATCAAAGACTCCACTTCTTATCCCGTACCAATTTAAAATCCTTATAAACATAGTGCTTCTCTACCCTCAACCTCATACTAGCACTAATACTCAATACTATATTACTAATGCATAATTACACCACATAACATAACATTATACCTTGGTAGATTTTAAATCAATAAAAGTTGGTTCAATAGGGAAATACATCACATGAGTGGCTTATTTTCACATTACAATAAAATACTCATTCAACAATTTCAAAAACATAGAGAAATGAATGGTCTACATGGTTAATTTTAGAAGTGGGGGACTCCCTTACATAGTGATTAATCATCATTCTAACATTTTATAGTTAACAACATATATACATGTATATAAAATGCTCATACAATAGTTCTAATATCAAGACAATTATGTGAAAATCCACAAAGGTCAACTACATACACATAGTATAGCGAAGATATCAATTTACATGATTTAACATAATCAGTGAAAATTAATAGCTACACAACATATAATAGTTTAATATACAATGATAAGGCATATAGAAATAGGTCACACATACATGACTCAGGTGTTTCAATAATTATGCCAAGGTACTTTCACATCACAATAATTAACACACATGACATTAAGCACAAGGGTCCATAATTCCCATCTAGTCACTTAATGTCTAGAATCCATCTAAATGATACCAAATATCCATCTTATAATATATATAATCAGTCTTAGGGATCCCAAGTTACCATCACCTTCCTTTCAGGAAGGTTATGTTTCAACAAGGCCTATAAAATCTATCTCCATGAGTTTTTATAAATTTGCCAATAACGTTCATGCATCTTAGATAGATGGCTCATGCTAACTGATAATAATAAGAGATCCTTAAAACTCTCTAACTTGCCCAAGTAAGTCAGTCACACTCACCTGTTAGACTTTCTAGGCTTTAGTTGTACCCTTGGTCCTCCCAAGTTATCATACCTTGACATCATTGTATAGTTTTCCAATGCAAGCTATCAATGGCCACTAAGGAATTATCTCATTATTCCAATAAAAATATTATAAGGCTATTCTACCAATTGACATAATCTAGTAAGTCAAAGGTTGAATGGCGATCCTTGTTTTGATGCAACATCACTTTTTGAGAAAAGGTGGACTTAGCCAAGGCACAAGGTGAATGTTATATCACTACCATGTAAATTGCAATTTCCATAATCATCAAGTTTAATCAAACCTCACACTGACTTCCATATAGATGTAGACATAACCAATAACATAATATACATCATATAGATGCCAACATGTAGCCCAGTTCCAAGTAGGTAGTCTCAAAGATGCATAACTCAACTAGAGTCAGCTCAAACATCTCCATGTATATAAAAATATACATGGCTAACATCACATCCTTATGTAAATAAACATATCCATGATTAAATAACCATCATAGATGTAAACATATTGATGATCAAAACAACATCAAAGATGCAAAATAAGGAATAAACATTCCCATACACTTATATACTTTTAGCCCTTTGGAGGTACAAAGCCACATGCTTCTCTCTCTAACTCAAAAATGATTGAATACATAAATAATATCAAATTATTATTTCATCTCAAGATATTCTCTCATAAGTGGAGATCCCAAGCTTCATGGTTTTACTGAAGTAAATTAGACATCCTCACCCTATGCATCCCTCCAAGTTTAAGCCTAACCCTCAGTCTTCCTGAGTTCATAATGTTCTAAGCATCTACTGATGACTTTCCCAAAAATGTCAATCAATAGATATTGAACATCATTTCCACAAATCTAAAGGTGAAGTGATTACCTATCTCCCACCAATTTTCCCATACAAGTCAACAATTGATAGGTGACACTTTCCCTAGTACAACTCGATGAGGGAAGGGTTGACCCAATGAAGGCTACAAGTAAGAATCACAAGGTCATTAAATTTTTTTACCTATTTATGGACACCCACACACATGTACACATTCCATAATGCAATAACTTCCACCACTTCAAGATTTCATAATCAAAGCACTATTTAATTCATCCAAGAGGCTAAGTGACTTTATAAGGGTCACAACATAACCCTATGAAGCACACAAGATATATATAAATCCATACAAGGCATATAATTCCAACCAATGTTTAGTATGCACACTAGCATACAAGGTTTCAATTCAATCTTAGAAAGACAACATAGATGTACAAGTGACACTCAACCATCATAAGGCATACACATACATGTGGATAAAATAAGCCTCCATAAAGTTATGTACATCTACACTTTGTATTTATATCCACCTAAAGTATATTATGTGAACATAACCCTTGGCAAAGGTATTCACAATCATAAAAAAGCTCAACAAGATTTTCAATAATATGCTAAAAATCAATTTAATATGTCCAAAACTCATCCAAAAACTTTAAATCACAAGCTCTGATACCAGATGAAACAACCCAACAAAATATTTGGTATTGTATTATCAGAGTACACTTTAGACTACGTTCATGGTCTAAGGATTTAGTTTATAATCCAAGTAATGATCCTTCATGCACTCAAGAACACATAGCCAATAGTTGATTAGCACATGTAGAATTATACCAAAATCCATAAACACAAATTTTTTTATCATTACTTAAAATAAAGTACAAATATGAAATGGAATAAAAACCAAAGCATCATAGGCAATTATTCAAGAGTTACTAGCTGAGGTTATCAACTTCATCATGGCTTAGGGTCATTGCTTCCTTACCAATGTGTTGTTTTAAGCTCACAAATTACCCAATTAATAATCATGAATGCTGCTATTTAATTAAATTAATAATGATATAGTTTGTGATCAACTTAATTATTTACTGGATAAGGTATAATAATAGCCTATAATTGAATCTATGTATACGATATTAAATTGGAAAATAACCAATGCATGTATGATCAATAAGAGGAGGAATTAAGGTAAATAGAAAATATATTATAGATAAGCATACATTCCTTTAACATTGATTATTCAATCAACCATTAGATTTAAGTAAGGGGAAACATATTCAGTCCATGTAACTTTCACTTATACTTAATTATTTTCCAGCTATACATTAACTTAGTAATTATCAAGAATAATAAAAATTTGGTTCTTTAACCTTTCCTACAACCAGAATTTCATTAACGGAGTAACCCATCTTCATGCAATGTCTTTTCAAGTATGTTCAACCATGGTTGATTAATATGTTACAAACATGAAAAAGTACATAATATTCTTGTGTAACTATGGATTTCAATGTAATATGTATAGAAGTGTATAAGCATTAATAGATTTTTCCACTTGAAACAAGTATATAGTATGCATACTAACAATAAGTATCTTACTCAAATGAGAATTTTCAACCAAGTATGAAATGAGTGGAACCCAAATACAACATTTAATTTAAGAAACTCTTACAAAATAAATGTTTAAACATGTCATGACACAATAATTTGCATTCATTTATATCCAACAAGAAGAAGATAATATGTATACTCAACTCATAAGAATGAAGTCCAACTTATGTATATTCAACCATCATTCATTTGTATAAGTATCAAGCATGAAAGAATACATCACTTAGAAGTCCTATTTCACAATAAAAGTAGTTTAAGATAAATTTTCTCATCTACAAGTTGACAATTCATTCCAAAATTTATATTAATCTTTTTAATATACTAGGCAGCCCTTAGTTTAGAATTAAACTCAGAATTGTATTAATTCTAGAAATGTAACCAAGATTGAAATTTAAGATAGGAAATCAACAAATGGATTAATTAGCAATAAATGTACATACATTTATACATAGCCTTATAAGTCCAAGGTATGAAATAAGGTTTCCATTCATGCTTCCATCATAAGCTAGCATCAAAATTTAATCAAGATTATTTCTATACTCCATATACAATCTAAAACCATCTAAAAGAAGAGTTATATATAATCATACTATCTCATGAGTTAGGCATGTATCAAGAGAATCCTAAATATATGTATGTATACCAAAAAGGAAATAAAATATCCCTTCAAGTTAAGATTCTAACTTATTCACAATTTTAGCCAGCATACTTAAGTATGCTTAAAACACCAAGAATAAGTGACATATTTGCATAAGTAAATCTCTACCAAGATTTATTATATAGTACTCATGCCAAGAACTAAGTGAATGTTCTATAAAACTACATAAAAAATAATTGCTACACTAAAGCATGTATAATATCCACTACATGTTATTACCATAATAATAATGATAATGTAGTTTACTAATGTAGAATCAATAATGAAAATCAATTAAATAACCAAGGGTAAAATATGAGTACATGTAAATGATTAAATCCAAAAAATATAAGTGAATTTCAGCATCTTATCATGTCTCAACATTATAAGCTTTCTACTTTCTTTTCTTGCATGATCCTTTTTCAAATACAAGGTTAACATACCAAAAATGCAAAGTTTAACTAAACCAATATCAAAATAAAATTAGACTATAACTGTATTCACGAATCATACTATATAAAAATGATACAAAACTAAGTTAAGAAGTAAATAAACAACATTAATAAATTATTACCAATTACTTCACACCTATTCATGAGATCATCTAGGAGTGTGAGTAGCATGTAACCATATTATAAAAAACCTCCTAACTATCCCTATGAGCCTAACCATCGGTTGCCCTTACCACCCCATTTATTAGATGGATGGTGGTTTTAACAACCAGGGTCAAGAAGGGATTTTGAACAAGTCAGAATTCTCGAACCATTTCACAAATCAACATAAAATAGAAAGTAAAACATCCAAGTGATTATCAAATCACCATCCCAAGATGAGACATAAATCACTAAAAATGGCATTTTTATAAATTGGGAGTGGGGATAATTCACTACAAACCACTTGAAAGTTATAGTTATAGATTGTAAAACCAAATCCATATCTATAACATTAAAAAAAACTAACTTGGAAAACCTCTAAGTGTATGGTCAGCCTAAAAATATCCCAACTACTAATCCATATCCCATGCTCATAAGCACATAATTATAGCTTAGCCATTTAAGCCTAGTACAGGAATGATTATACAATGACAACATAATCAAAGTCATTCAATCAAGATAAGAATTTAAAGATAACTAACTCAAACAAGTTATACACAATCAAAGCCACAGTCAAATAATTCAACAATTAAAATAGTCAATGCATATAAACTAGTCAAACATTCATCATGACTTCCATCTATATATCAAATTCATGTAATAATAAATCAATGATTCAAGCAATCATCATAACTAAAAATTGATTTAAGTCAAGAATCAATAAAGTGGATTTGTGGGATCATCGTGAGGTCTCACGACCTCATATGATCCCCAAATTCTAAAAATTGGGTCAAACATTTATAACAAAACATTAAACCTCCATAATGGTTTTAATACAAAATTCAAAACCCTTTTTATAATTTAATTATTCCAACAAGGTTTTGCTCATATTCTAAAAAATCAATACTATGTGAAAAACACAAGAATTCCTCAATAAAACTATAATAGAATCATGCAATTCAAATTAAACACGTAGAAGATCTCTAATATAACCCACATACCTATATTTATAACAAAATCTAGAATATTCCAAGAAAGCATGAAAAACCAATTCATCTAAGCAAGGAGATGAGCCAATACTTCATTTAAAAGGAACCCATAATCAAAATATAAAAACTATGCCATTAAAATTGGTAAAACACAAAACAATTATCCAAACTTCAACCATGAATCAAAAACATTAAATATGCAGTCAATTAAATAGGGTGCGATGACCCACTTTAGAAATATACTCAGTTTGAACAACTAAAAATGGAAACATAGAAGCACAAAGTCATTAAATAAAAATCAAGGTAAAATAAAAAAATGAACCTATCTATTAATATCAACAATAAAATGTACACAATCATAGCCATTTAAAAACACATAAACATTTCAACAAAGTAGAAAGGTCAACAACCCAAAATACATAGTTGAATTAGAAATAAGTCATCAAATTTAAGAATGCCAAGTGACTTTTACACAGTAAAATCAAAACACACAACCCTACCAAAAATTGTAGTGTATCCCCAAGACAATGATATACACCTAGGACACTATATAATTGATTATATTAAAAAATAGATAGTAATATTGAACCCTTTTCAAGTTTATATGAAAAATACAAAATTGATTTAACTCGTTGGGCACTCAATACCATCTGGAAGTCTGATGACTTCTTAGTTGTGTATGTAGTGTCCAATCTCTTTTTATAATTTTCACTCAAAGACCAATAACCAGAACTACAATCATAAAATGGTTTACCCAAATCAATGTAGTGGAGAAAAAAAATCAAGTTATGCAAGTAGATTCTATAAATAGGTTGAAAATAACCTTCTTTTTCCACACCCCAAAATTGACCATGAAAACCAAGCTAAAAACCACAGTCCAAAAACCAAAGCCAAAAACCAACTCTCTATATTTTTTTCCATCTTCTCCCTAGTATTCTCATCCACCATCCACTTCATTTGATTATGTATTTAAGAGGAAAAAACATAGTTTCCTTCATACATTTACTATTTATTTCTTGACCTGAATAAACAAAGCGTTCTGCCATTGTTGTGGATCAGGGGGGAATACAATGTTTTTTTATTTAAATTCATTTTCTATCATAGTCTCTCAAATAATCCTATAACTTGATCCACTTTTAAATGAGAAATAAGAAATCAAAACAAACAAAACTTGAAACAAAAAATCTTATGTAAAAATAATGTTTTACCCAAATAAAGGGAGATTCTAACCAACAAAATGTAGTGTATAAATCTAAGGTAGAAAATAAAGTCTGATCCAATATTTGGTCTTCCATTTACCCAAACTAAACATAGTCTCCTTCAAACATTTTAATATTTTCATCTCTAAATCCCCATTTTTTCTCCCCCATGCCAACTATCTTCTCTCCAACCACTGTTGGCTACCTTCCCCTTCCATCCGTCCCCCATACCCATTAAAGTTTTAGCATTCAATGCCTAGAAGAGAGAAATCCTCTCTACCCAAGCCATCAATCCTCTCCCCCCAGGGATCTAAAGTACTAACCCTAATAAATTCCATAGTCATGAAAGACAAATTATTAAATCTAATATGTTAATAAAATATAAGATTTAAATATCACATGGTCCAAACCATGTCAATAAACATCAAGTGGTCATAAAAGTCCAATGGGGTCATGGGGGTTTAGGTGAGTCCACCTAGGATGTCCAAGTCACCATGTAAGGTTAATTCAATCAAGGTCATGGGTGGTGACAAGTCCATGAGAGATAGAGAGAGATCAAAAATGAGAAGTTCAAGTGGTTGCAAACAAAATTGACTAACAATAAGATAACAAGTAACACCCAAATAGTACCATGAGCAAATAATGAAAATAAAATGGGACTACAAAAATGAAGATGACATGATTGTCCAATGGCAAGAGGACAAAAAAATATATACCTATCAAAACCCATCCAACTACTCAATAACTACTTCATTATCCTAGGTGCTGACATCATCATCTAGCCTAGCTCACATCGAGTACCTATGACCATCGATTATACATCATCAGTACATGATTGATAATAAATAATGTGATATAAAATTGTAATAGAAATATTAATTACATCAACTAGTCCATATATCATCAAAATTAATATAAGAGAGAGAGAGAGAGAGAGAGAGAGAGAGAGAGAGAGAGAGAGAGAGAGAGAGAGAGAGAGAGAGAGAGAGAGAGAGAGAGAGAGAGAGAGAGAGAGAGAGAGAGAGAGAGAGAGAGAGAGAGAGAGAGAGAGAGAGAGAGAGAGAGATCAAAAATGAGAAGTTCAAATAGTTACAAACAAAATCAAGCAACAACAAGATAATAGAGAACACCTAAATAGTACCATGAGTAAATCATGAAAATAAAATGTGACTAAAAAAATGAAGATGACATGATTTTCCTATGGAAAGAGACCAAAACAAAAATAAATATACCTATCAAAACCCTTCTGATTACTCAAGAATAACTTTGTCATCCCAGGTGCCAACATCATAAATCCAATCTAACTCGCATTGGGTACTTACAACCATCGATTATACATCAACAGTACCTAATTGATAATAAATAATGTGATATAGAGAAATAATAGAAATATTAATTACATCAACTAGTCCATATATCATCAAGTGTAATAAATTAAACATAACATGTCCATCAGCCTGTAGTCAACATGCCAATGTATCAAAATCCATCAATACTATACATCTAGATAAAAGTAAAGCAGAGGTCAGCTATACATGTGA
This sequence comes from Torreya grandis, assembly GCA_037957365.1. Taxonomy (NCBI): domain Eukaryota; kingdom Viridiplantae; phylum Streptophyta; class Pinopsida; order Cupressales; family Taxaceae; genus Torreya; species Torreya grandis. Next base: position 4,766,356 of record JARHVA010000049.1, read on the forward strand.
TAATAATAATGGTCAAGTAGTCATATATGTATTAGGATAAAATAAATCTAAATGTAAGTAGTATATGTATATTAGGATAAAATAATCCAATTTAAACATAAGCCATGATATCCCTTAATCACAACAATCACCCAAGATATCTCATAATCTAATCAACTGAAACAAGACCAACACCAATAATCACCAGTCAAGTGCTAGAAAGACATTCTAAACATGATATAATCAACTTATATATAAGGATATCAGGTTGAGTCATGACAATATCATCATCATTACTGAAGCTAATGGATGTTACTATATGATCCCAATAATCTGGCAAAGTACATAATAAGGTGACTACCTTGTCTTCTTGATCCACTTTCACACCACTACTATTCAACTTGCATAATAGTGTATTGAAATATTTAAATGATCAATAATTTTCATACCTTATTTCATTCATAATGAATACCACTACCTATTCAAATAAATACGATTTATTACATATTTTGTCATGTACAAGACTTCTAATCTAGTTCATAAGCCTACCACAGTCATTTTCCTAGCTATTTTACTAAATAGTAAAGAGGTCTAGATTAAGGGGAAAATTATTAAATAAATGTACCTTAATTAACCTATTGATTTATTGAATCTAGAAGTGCTTAATAAATTTCTAAAAATAGAAAACAAGGGGATAGAGAGTAAAACTTAGCTGATTTTTGTTTGAGATGGAGGAGACAAAGGTTGCAAATTATTGATCTAGCTGGGAAAACTATCAAAAATAGGATCCAAAAGTCTATTTTCTACCTAGACAGGGGCATAAAAAATGGGACACTTAGAGGTCTAATGTTATAGTATAATTTTTAGCACCATAGTCCTTAGTGTCTGAGCTTCTTTTTGGGTTTTGTTTGTCTACTTTGGAAGACCCTATGCCTAAAATATTGAGTCTTGGTTGTTTATGAAGCTCTATGTGTAATTGATTTTGTCTTCAAGGATCCTAGTTACTCTTCATACTTGGTAGGTGATATTTAATCCAACTAGAAAAGGGGTTAGTGTGTAATATGTACAAAATGTGCAATCACACCCCATGTGTGGGCACGTTGCCTACATACTAATACTCTTAAGAGGGATTAAGGCTAATGTAATTCTCCCAATTTGAATGTATATTTTTTAATCATGTGTATGTAATGAAAGTGTATGTGAATTTTGGAAAGCTTGAGATGAGTTGTGACTGGTGCAATAGCTTGGATAGGCTGAAAATAATAGTGGTTGGTTGTATGCAGAGAATAGGAAGATTTGCTTGAGTGTGATTTAGTGTATTTCTAGCTTTTGCCTTTGAATGATTACCAGCCCTTCTAAATGACCTTTGAATGGGATTTTATAGGGAAAATATTGATCCTATGTTAGATGAACTCACATTAGGTTGATAAGGGAAAAGATAAGGATTCCAAAAAATCTAACCGTTTGAGGTTATTGTGGACTTGGACAATAGCACTAGAGAGTGGACACCCTAGGTCTCAGCACTGTAGTCCAACTTATGGAACTATTATACTATGGGAAAGGGTCCCTAGGGGATAGATTTTTTCCTAGGAGAGGAGTTTAAGATAGTGAGGGCTGAATCTAGAAGGCTTTAGATGATTGAGACATAATGAAAACATGCCTAAGTGGGTTATGTAAGTGAGTAGGAGAGACCTATGGTTTGTGTGTCACAAGTCATGCTCAAGTTATACAAATTGCATTTTAGTATTACTAAATTTTCCCCTCCTTAATTCTAAGTATGTAACAAAGTGAAATACTAGGATAAAGGAGAAAAAGAAAAGCGTATCTGAACTTACCTATGTGGCTAAGCCTAAAAACCTATGTGATGTTGGGTTGTGCATAGTGAGAGCACATTGTACTATGTAAGTCTACAAAAAGGAAAGTGAAAGTATATAAGTTATTACTAGATATGCTATATCTAAAATAAGAATGTACAAAACTAGGTAAAGATAGAGGAAGAAAGAGAAAGGAATGAATACACCTCACCATGTACATGAACCAATACAAAACCTGTTATGATATTGGGTTGTGTTGGGTAATGTTGGAAGCATGTTGAACCAAGATTTATATAGATGAATGAGCTAAGTGATAAATCCCCTAGAAGTTGGCTCAAGAATACAAAGATAGGCCCTTTGGCTCCATTGTCACCAACTATGAGAATTTAACAAATCATGTGTGTGTTAATCGATGTCTAGACTGTGTGTCTAATCCCTCTGAATAGGTGGCTCAAGAATACAAAGGCTATCTAGTCCTTTTGATCCATCATTTCTATGTGATTTTAAGCTAAATGAGAAAATACTAGTATAGATGAATATCATATGAGATGGCTCATGAAACTCCTAAATGTGCTATGATCTGATAATGTTGACATAGATAGCTGAATGTAAAATGAAAACTAGGCCACTATTGGCTACTTCAAAAGATGAAGGTTGGACTTGTATAAAAGCCCCTCCTAAAACTAGAATCAAGGCTTAGGAAGCCACTCAATAAATTAGGTATGCAAGAAGAAAAATTGTATGAAGGTTTACTTGAATGTGATGCCAACCACCTACAGATGGATTAAGGCATGTAAATACTAGGAATGTGCAAGAAAATGATGTAAACTTGGGAATAGAGAAGGCCCACATGCCACACACATTACCCCTAATAACTAGTGTTTGGAACATAGATTATGAACTAAAATTTATATCAACTACCATATTTTAATTGAAAATAGAAACTCTCATGCTGCGCATGATGACCCCTATATCTATATTTTTTAGCAAAATAAGTGCTAAAAATTATTGATTTTTGTACTGAACTTTACTGGTAAAATTGTGATTGAACTCACCTCTCTCCCTAATTCTAGGAAAACTAAATATTTGGTTTTTTAGACAATAATGCTAGAAGCTAGACACTTTGGATTCCATCATTATATTCCTATTTTTGGCACTATTGTCTAGAGCTAAAACTGATGACTGATCTAGATTCTTTGTTGCCTATTTGGTCTGGGTTGCCTATGTTGAGTTCTAGATTCTAGACTATACTATTCTAAAATGACTTTTTAGACCATTAAGATCTCTGATCTCTGTAACAAAACCCATATTTGTTTCCCCCTCTTTTGAGAGTAGGAATGAAGACCCTACAATGACTTCCCTTAGAAGAAGCCTTATAAGTGTGTTAAGTTGTGAAAGCATTTGATATAACATTGATATACATTATCTCAAGATATAAAAAAATTTATAGAGAGAGATTGTTAGATCCATAGGGGTATGCCTAGATAGATATAATAATGTAATAGCATGTGTATAAGATTAAACTAGAATTTGAAATGCTAGTTGTTAGTTCTTAGTGGCATGGAGGGATGGAACATGATTTCCATCATTGTATCCAAAAATCAATGTAAATGAATGATTAAAATCATAGCACTGCACACAAAGATAAGAAATCAAGAAATAATCATACAAAGAAAGAAGCAAGAAACATGCAAGGGTGGCCAAGGGGCCAAATAAGCACACAAGGCATATAAGGTATGTTCAAATGCCACATACACATAAAATGGGAATAAGCAAATATTGGCATAAGGGCCACAAACACATGAAATTCACACACAAAATACGTTGGCAAGTGTCCAAAGGAACACACATATAGAAAGGAACAAAGGACATTGGCAAATATCCTAAAATACAAGCAAGAAGTGAACATGAACTAAAAAATGCAAACACATCTAAATAATCAAAGTGAAGAGTGGAAGCATGCAAAGTAATGGAAATATAAACATGCATCTAACTATGGAAAGTAAGAAGAAAAAGTATACAAGATATATAATACAAGGCTAATGTATATACTATGAAATACAAAAGTGTGATATATGCTAATGGATCTCGATGTGATATTTGTGTAAGTAAGAAATGTACTACAACTAGATATATAGAGTGTATAGTGTAAGAATGACATAACTTGGATGTTGTAGTCATGTAGAGTATGCCCCCAGTGGGTAGATGTATCAATATGTAGCTATAATGTAGAAGTAAGATGCCCCTTGATGGGTGGAGTGAAGCAATCAAAGATATGGATGCACTGCACACACTCAAAGAAGATCAAGTGAAGCCTAGCAATATAGATAAATTGACAAATAATAGCATAGAATAACGTAATGTATGCCTAGCATAATGGTTAGCAATGTAAACCATAGATGATGCATACAATTGACATGTTTTTGTATGTTTGAAATATTATATTATTTTTCTATTTTGAAATATTTGATATATGTACAATCAAGTAAAGGAAACTATGTATAATAAATACTATAAGGAATTACACTAACTGAGTAATCTCATGTGAAACTCCATATCATGGTGTCCTCTATCAAGGAGTGGAATCATGCATGATCATGAAGCATGATGGAAATGTTGAGACTATGGCTTTAAAAGTTGTATATGTTGTAAATGCTCTAAAATCTCTAAACTAGAAACCAATCATGGGGACCCTCTATAATTCTGAGATGTGGATGTAGTTGTAGGTCTCTTAGGGACCCATATAAAAGTAGGAGAAACTCATTGAACATGTGATCTATGTGTAAATGCATGATATCTCAATGAAACAACTTTGGGTATGAATATTGTAGCTAGAAGCTATCTAGAATCCAGAAGTTATGGAGGTGTATGAACCCTTTATACTGGTGATGGATATCATATCTGTGTCTAATGTTGAATTAGAGAAAAAATTGGTGGTAGAGCTATAACTGGTAATGGAACTGAAACTAGTTCTAAAATTGGAAGTGGAAACTTGTATGGAACTCCAATAACTGTGATAACCTCATTAGCATGAATGAATTTCACACATCGATATACTATAGATGGAACTAATCAAAGTTTTTATATCTAAGGTCTACTAAGTAACATGTCAAAAAATCTCATGCTAAGAACTATAGTAAATTAGGTGGTCATGTGTAAGACCAACCTATAGGGAATGACAATCTCACCTAATGTAGTCTGACTAAGTCCAATAAAACCACTGATAATTATATTTGTTGGAATAATATCTTTCTCTATATAACCCAAGTGTTATAGTAGTGTCATAGTACACATGTTAACGCTGGATCTATTATCAATTAGAACACTATGAATGGGATGACCATGAATAAAAGCTCTAATGAAGAGCATGTGATAGTCTATGTCATTCTCAATAATCTCCTACTCGAAAAAGGAGATGGAAGGCCAAACTAGAATGCTAAAATGAAAAGTAAAAATCATATGGCTCAATGGATGTGAATCGATTGCCAGTGCCTTGTATTTAATTTGTGGAAGATGTGCCTGATATGCATGATGTACACCTAATGTGTCATATGTCTCTGACTTCCCATGCTATGGAAATGGATCTAAAAATATTTTGAGTGACTTATCCTACATTGATTTGGTTGAAGGAGGCTCAGTTGAACTACCTAGATAAATTTTATTACCATTAATTAGATCTTGTATCTTATGCCTGAGACTAATGCATCTATTTGTAGTATGTCTTGGTTCCCTGTAATAGTCAAAAAATGCATTCTGGTCATATCCCCATGGAATAAGCTTTACTGGATCAATTTATTTCATAGGAGGAAGAGATATGATGTTACATTCTAATAACTAATGTAGAATTCTAGCTAGAGGAACTAGTAGATTTGTGAAATCTCACCAAGGAGGTGATGATAAAGTGACTCTCTATGAGGGCTTAGAAGCCACATTAATTATCTACTAAGTCAATCCTTTACTATAATTGAATTTGACCTTATATGGGGTTTTTTGTTACTCTTATTAGTTGTATCTAGTGCACTTGTGTGCTTAAGTTTTCCCATTAAAATGAGTTTGATTTCTCTTTCTTTTAAAGTGTGACATAATTTAGTGAAAGAAGAGAAACATTTTAACATGATCGTCTCCTACAAAACTAGTAGAAGACTCTATTTTAAGAGGTCTTGTAACTCTTGATCTTCCATAGGGCTTGTCATCTTAGCCAATATGGTCTTGTATCTAAGAAAATACTCGATGAGAGGCTCATTTGATTTATATTTTTGTTGTGCAATTTGGGCATATGAAACCTTATCATCGATATTGATACTGAAATGTGCTAGGAACATGTCGGTAAGAGGATTGAATGCATTAACTGACTAATTATTTAGACTATAAAACCATTATAATGCATAATCCTTAAGGCTCCTAAAAAATAATTTAGTTGATAGCTAGTCATTTGGTACATAATACAAACATGCTAGGTGAAAGTATCTCAAATGTGTCTCTAAATTAGCCTTGCCATCATAAAGAGTGAGCTTAGGTTGGAAAAATATAGGTGGAAAGGGTGTAGCAGTTATATGTCATATTAAAAGTGTATGTAATAGAGTGAAGGAGTCTAATGCCTATGTAGATGTAGTGGCACCTTACTCAAGATGTTGCACCTTGGATTGAAGAGATTGAATCTCTTGCAGAAGGGATACCACATCAGGAGATAGGGATGTACTAGCTACAGCTGGTGGCATAGAAGAAGGTTGGGCTACTATAGGGGGTTGTTGTGACATAGTTATCCCCATAGTGTCATGTGCAATAGGTGGTTCTATAGTTTGAGAATACTGACTATTAGTTACCTTTTATTTTTCCTCTTAAAGGATTCTAATCATGTCATCTTGCATATCTAGGTGTTAAGTTAAGAGTTCTTGAAGATCTCTTTTATTAGTTTCATCAAAGCTAGTATATTAGGCCATTGTTAAAGTAGAAAAACAATTTGAAATGTGTTAGAATGTTTTTCAATAAGTTGTAATAGGTAATGTGTTAAAACTAGAAAGTATTGGATATAAGAAAAGCAAAATTCTAAAATAGTAGTTTAAAATTTGTGAAAAAAAGGATACGAATCTGCCAAACGTGTAAGGTAATACCACTAAAAGCAAAGTAGGAACTAGTATATGCAACTAGGGATTTTACATAAATATTATATGCAAAATACTATGAACTTTTGAATTTGAAATTCATTTTCTGAGCTAAATATGCAAGATAAAATTCAAGAAATTATGGGAAATTACTTGCTTTAATGGGACCTAGTAGATATAAATAGGGTTTTGAGACAAATAAATTTTCTAGAATTTACTATGAATTTTTGAAATTTGAAGTGATTTTCAGATTTTAATACTCAATCAAAATTTGCAAAAAATAAGTGGAATATTACTTAAAAATTACTAAGATTTAGTTGATGCAACTAGGGCTTTGAAATGATTTTTTTCAAAATTAATGTTATAATTTGAATGCTATAAATTTTTAGAATTGATCTTGAAAAATTTAGGAAAAATATGAAAATATTTCTAAAATTAGCAATATATTTTTTCTAGTGGTTTGAAAGTGTTTGCATGCAAATAGGACCTACTATGTGCAAACTACGGTTTTAGTGAATTATTGAAAATATTTCAAATAATTTTTAGTTTTTTTATTTTTAAATTTAGAAAAAATAAGAAAAATTGAAAAAAAATAGAAATAATTAGCCCTAGGGTTTCTAGGGTTTTATTCAAAAATTTGAAGTAAGCCAAGTTCACCAAATGTTTTACTAAATTTGGGAAACTATAGTTTTAATTTCCTAAATAGTAAAGGGGTCTAGATTAAGGGGGAAATTAGTAAATACATGTGCCTTAATTAACCTATTGATTTATTAAATTTGAAAGTGCTTAATTGATTTCTAAAAATAGCAAACAAGGGGATAAAGAGTAAAACTAATCTGATTCTAGACTGAGAAGGAGATAGAGGCTAAAAATTACTCATATGGCTAGGCAAACTATTGAAAATAGGATCCAAAAGTATGTTTTTTGACTAGATAGTAATATCAAAAATGAGACACCTAGAGGTTCAACACTGTAGTCAAAGTTTTGGCATTGTAGTCCTTAGTGTCTAACCTTTCTGGGTTCTATTCATCTACTCTAGGAGACCCTATGCCTAAAATATTAAGTCCTATTTGTTTGTGAATCTCTATGTGTAATTGATTTTGTCTTCAAAGATTCTAGTTCATCTTCATGCTTGATAGGTGATCTCGAATTCAACTAGAAAAAGGGGTTAGTGTGTAAAATGCACTGAATGTATGATCACACCCCATGTGTGGCCATGCTACCTACATACCAATAATTCGAAGAAGGATCAAGGTCAATGTCATTCTCCCAATTTGAATGTGTATTGTGTAATCCTATGTATGTAATGTAAGTGTATGTGAATTTGGGCAAGCTTGAGATGACTTGTGACTGGTTCAGGAGCTTGGATAGGATAGAAATAAGAGTGGTTGGATATATCTAGAGATTATGAATATTTTCTTGAGTGTGCTTTAGTTTATTTCTATCTTATGCCTTTGAATGGGATTTTATAAGGAAACTAGTGATCTTGGGTTAGATGAACTCGCATTAGGCTAATAAGGGAAAAGATAAGGATTTGGAAAAATTTGACAATTTGAGGCTATTTTGGACTTGGATAATAGCAATGGAAAATGGACACCCTAGGTCCCAATGTTGTATTCCAACTTATGACACTATTGTCCAGGGGGAAAGGGACCTTGGGGGATAGATATGTGCCTGGGAGAGGAGTTTGAGATAATGAGGGCTAAATCTAAAAGAATTTAGATGATTGTAAAATAGTGAAAACATGCCTAAGTGGATTGTGTAAGTGAATAGGAGAGACCTATGGTTTGGGTGTCACAAGTCATGCTCAAGTTGTACAAATTGCATTATAGTATGACTACACTAGTTATGTTGAAAAGAACCTCATCTACTAATAATAGTCATATTGTAGTAAGAGATTTTATATCCATTTATTCCTAGTCGTCATCATTAATCATAACATGCTTTGTTTCCTTTCTATCTAGGGATTTATATATCCTCTATTTCACTAACACATCATGTGTTTTGATTTTCCACAAATCAAAATTATTCTTGCCATTAAACTTTTCTACCTTAAACTTTGAATTTGTAACATTCACCATTTGATGCTATAGAAAACAACCTCACTCTAATAACAATTTTAGGAAACCAAGAACTCTAAAACTATGTAAAAATAATAGAATGCAACTACAAAGATAATTAAACAAACAAATCCACAACATGCATGAGACAAAACACATGATTTACATGTTAAAATATTAGAAAGCTAAGGAACATCTATGGTGCAAGATATCAAGATTTATTAATTTAAATATTAATAAATTACATGTGAACTCATTTTTTAGATTACATGTAGAATCCAAAAATATAAATATGCCTAATTGACAAAGCATTTTTAGGATTCCTCCTAAAAATAGTGGAAAATGCCACCAGGACTTTTTTTCTAAAAATAGAATTCAATGGAATTCATTTTCCTAAAAATATGGGTTTAAATCCTTGATTTCATACCTCAAGGGTAATCACCCTGAACCCTCACCAAGGGGAGCTCTTAGATCCCCATACAACAATAGTGGGGTGGGTTTCCTCCCCACACCCCCTTGTAATAGTGGTGTGGAAACTACATGGCAAAAGGGTCCAAAATTTTACTTTTTTGTCACATATTTAACATAGTGGCCCATCCATTTTAAAGATTCATCTTGGTAAAGAAAGGCTAATATACTGTGATAAAATAAAATAATGAAAATATTTAATAAATTTAATAGGAAAGGGGGAATTCACCAAGCTTGGATCTTTCCAAGTGCAAACCACACTACATCCATTCTAAGTTTCAATGAAATAGATCTCCAACTTATTTTCGAACCTCTCTAAATAAAGTTTCAAGTTGATGAAAAAATAGATGCTAGTGCAACAGTCCGTTGGTAGAACAAGATTCTCCCCATAAGTTTGCAAGTTTTCCATTCTTCACATCCAAGAACAGATTGTTATTCAACACCTCCCTACACTTACTAATAATTTTCCATATATGTGATCCATTCATCTATTTATATTTTGGAAACATTATCATTAGTTCTTTAATAATATTTAGATAATTTTGTCTAACCATTCTATTCCAAATAGTATATTTTTCCTCAAACATTCACCTTAACATTTTTGCTCCCAACGCTTGGTTAAGGACATTTAGATACCTTATTCCTATCCCGCCATTATATTGCCGTAGAAAGATATCTTTCCATTTCTTGAAAGCTATATTTTTATTATCTCTTGTCCTATTCTAAAGACTATTTTTATAATATTTTCATCCTATTATTGACACTACAAAGAGGTACAGAGATAACATCATGCGCACTAGATTACCTAAAGAACAACCTATATAAGTTTATTTTTGTCAACCCAAGATAACCACTTGCCTCTCCAAGAGCCCAACCTTTTATGCAATATGGTGATTAATGGTTCCCAAAATTCATTTTTTGACCTCCCATAAAAAAGAGGTATTCCAAGATATTTTCTTGGGAGAGAGCCTAGGGTAAAACTTAGAATTCCTTTGATCTAGATTTTGGTTTTAAAAGGGGTATTTAGGAAAATGAAACTATATTTTCCCAAGTTAATAAGCTTCCCTAAGGATTATTGAAAAAGGACCAATATTCTCTTCAAAACCTTGGTTTATGAGGATTTAAACTTATTTAATATAATCATGTTATCCACAAACTTTTCATGAGTAAAATTACAAAGCTTGATGATATTACTCACATTGATCTTATTTAGCTCAACCTTATAAAAGGCCCTTTCTAACATTTAAGTTTTAATTATAATCAGATATAGAGATATGGGATCCCTTGTCTTAGACCTTTAAAGCCCTGAATGTATTACATCAATATGTTATTCACCCTATGTGAGAAGAAAGGAGAAGAAATTTAACTATGAATCTAGTTACACCAATTTTCATAGAATCCAAAATTCCTTAGAACCCTAGTCATTAATGTCTAGTTGAATCTATCATAATATTTTTTTATATCTCCCCCATTAATGGCTCAACCATTATTTTTAGGAAAAAAGCTAGAAAGGGTAAGTGTTCTTGGAAACATCCCCTTGTAGGATGGTTTAAGTTAAATATTGATGGGGATTATAGAGGAAATCCTAAGGTTTTAGGGGCTTGATATATTATCCATGATTGCAATGGATATTTAATATGATAAATATCCATAAAACTTTTGAACCACACCAATAATGAAGCAGAGGTGTAGGCACTTGTCAATGGGATTGAAATCGTAATTTAATTTGATTTTTTTAAATTAATCATTGAAGGTGACCCATAGATTATCATCTTTATATTTCAAGAAAAGGTTGCTACTTCTTGACAACTTGAAAACATTTTATCAGGTGCTTGGGATAGATTGGCTCTCTTCACTTCCATTGAATCAAGCCATGATTATCATGAAGCTAATATGGCAACAAACTTCCTACAAAACTATGGAATTGACCAAGTTGAATTAAGCCATGTGGAAAATGTATGGGAGACCAGGGAGGATTTCCCATTCCTTTCACTTATCAATTTGGGGTGATAATATTTTATCTTTATCTTTTTGTATTATTTATTATTTATAAAAAATAATCACAAAAAGTGGAGGTTTTAGTGTTATGTCTTTTTGGCAGAGCTATGACATTTATTAGCAGGGATTTTATAGGGTGGATAAAAATATATTCCCAAATCTACTATCATAATCCTCCATGATTTCTCTCATGAAGTTGATGCATTCATAAATGTGAAAGATGATTATTTTATTGGCTTGAGTACCAATTTGCTCACAGCATGAGTGCTTGGAGAGGTTTTCAATTTGGTTAATGATCACCCTATATTTATTTACTTTAGCATTTTTGATGCAAGCTAAATGGTGGCTATTGTTATTCCTTTAGCTTTACACTTAGCATTTTCCTTGGTTTGTTGTGTGTTGTCAATGGGTGCTACTAGTTTTGGCATGGAACATGGTGTTAAAATAACTCTTATGACCCCTGTTGTTTATGGTAGGATATCTATTCATAAAATGGAATTTGAGGGATAAATTTCTTGGGTGCATATTAACATCATATTTTGGGTGCCATCAAAGGAATTTATTGAGATTATCTCACTTGTTTTGGGGGTGGAATATCTGAAGAAGAGGGTCCATTATCATTTTAATTTTGAGGTGGTGGCTATGTTTACATCAAATCTCATGGCCCTAGTTTCTGACTCTGAGGTGGTTACCAATCTAGTGTCATTCTAATCAAGCTAGAGCATTGTATTGGATTGGTTGAGAATATTATCAAGCTTGATCTAGGCCCCCTTCCCAATTTACCTTTCATTGGCTCGGATGGCTCAAGGCTAGTTCTAGTCTCTACTTTTCATTCCTTAGAAACATGATTTATGTTCCTTGTGGACTTTGTGGATGAACTACAAAAAAAGGTAAGGTCCTTTGACCCATTCGAAGGAAAATTTCTAACTTTACCACCCATGTCACAATTAAAATTTTTGATTTTTGAGATAATGTAGTGGTGGGATATCCACCATAATAAGGCAAGGGATGAAGTGGTTAAGAAGATTTTGAAAATGGTGACATGTAGTGTGGTAGTTACCCCCTAATGTCTTAAAAATTCACCAAAATCAAAGGTTTCTTGGGATAAATCTATCAACATCAATGCAATGGTTCCTAAAGCAAGTTGCAAAGGTTCGTCAAAGAAATACATGTGCAATGTTTTCAGAGAAGTTGTCACCAATAAATATAGAGGTAGGTAACTCATCTTCATTAAAGATATGGATGATGAGATGTAGGCCTATGTTAATCTTTAATGCTATGTTTATCTATTGTTCCTAGTTTTTTGTGTTGGGTTCTATTGACTATATGTAGGTAAATGGGTGTTTTTTCTCTCATTTTGACTTTTGTAATCCCTAGGTTTATTTTGAATTCTTTTTATTTTATTTTATATTGCCTTAGTACAAACTTCACTATTTTTTAGTTCATAACTTTTTTGGGTAGTTTATTATAAACTTTTATTTGAGTAGAGGCCTTAAATAACCCGTATTTATCTAAAAAAATATTTTCTGATATTTAACCTCATTACCATTACTATTATTTTATAAGGTTAATTAAATTATCAAGCCCATACATTATGACTATGCCAAAAAAGATTTGTCTACCACCTACAAACCCTACTTGCTATTGAAAAATGGTTTTTAGAAGGTATTTAATTTATTAGATATCACCTTAGTGATGATTTTATAAACTATATTACATAAGGAAACAAGTATGAATTCATCATCTCCTCAACATTATTGTAGGAATCAACATGAGGAAGGTTTACTTGAAGTATCTCATAACTTTTCCAGATTCTTTGATTCATTGACCAATAATTAAATGTCCTTCTTGATGATGTCCTATAAGGCATGGAAAAAATCCACATGGAATCCATATGAACCCATATACTTATCATTTTACATTCCCCAAATGGAATTTTGAATCTCTTCTTTGAAATATGATACATTAGTTGCATATTATGGGAATTTGATATTAAGGGAGGAATCAAGTTAATAAAACATCTTTCAATAATTGTATTGAAGACATGAACTTCATTTGAAAGGGTTTGGAATTAAGAAAGGAACTCAAATTTAATCTCTCCTAAATTGTGAGTATTTCTCATGGGTATTTTCCTAAGGCCTAAGATTCTATTAAAATTTATCTTTGTCAATCACTGGTTAGTGGATACATTGTATTCTTGTCTCCCTCATCAAGCCAAAATTTACTTGACTTTTGATGTCAAATATCTCTTATTTTTTATGTCAAACTATCCATAATGTTAGGTATAGAACAATAAATCTATTCCACATAATATAAAATAAAAGAACCATGTAAAACATAAACTATTCTACATACTATTAAGTAGAAGAACCATGTAAAACATGAATTCTACTAGAAAAATACAAACATAATTATTATACAATAACAATTACAAATTTTCAAATTGAGATATCCATAAGTACCTTCTACACATTTGTCTTATGCATGGAGTCTATTGAAAGTATATTTGTATGTGCATAATTCAACATCCGATCACTTTAGTAAGCAACATGGAGTCTTAAGATGAAGAGTTTCTCATCCATTCCTTTTTTTTTCAAAATATTCATACACAAATACTTTTTCAAAATATTTGGTGAAAAAATTTATAACACTATTTGCATCATTGAGTTCAAAATTATCATTTCTTTCATTCTTCACTCAATATTGTGAATAACATCTTTGGTCAAGAAATCAACCTCTCCATATGAACATAGAATAACACAAGTTTTTCATTGACTATTTCATGATGTTTTTTGTGAACGAGTTTATGGGTGAGTACCAATAAAAAAAAAATTCTCCAAAAATTTCTCCAAAGCCAAATTTATGTGTGGAGCCAAACAATAATGACTACCCCTCAAGTCATTAATCTCTTTCCCATGTAAAATAATTTCCCTTAGGTCCCTATGGTCCATATTGTAACATGTAAAAAATCCTATTATTTCTTCTTCATCAACACACAAATGGAAAAATGACATAGGCATCCATAAAAAAAATTCCTACATCTAGGTTTGCTACCAACACTAACCTTTAAAACCTTAGAAATTTCATGATGAATCTTATCTTGAGCAATAAAATCATCAAAAACCATACTTAAACCAATATTTGTGTTAGACATACATAATATCAGAAAATATTATAATTCAAAATCTAGTACAAGACACCATGCTCATAATAAATATTAGAGAGATATATCAATCCTATTTTTTTATAGGTAGGATGGCACATGATTGAATGTAATATCATCGATATGAGAGATGGAAGAATACATTTGTCTCTTATATTCACCACATAATAAATTATCAATATGATTTCTTTGTTGTAAGAGAAAATTATTTTTGTCATTGCCCAAATTGTACTTCATATATTCCTATCCAATTCATTAGAGGATAACTCTCCAAGAGGGGAATTTTTTATTAGATGAGATAACATACACTTCCACTCAAACCCCATCCATGAAACAAACAAATAAATAAATTTTGTGCTTATTAGTTTATAAACTCATCAAATTTTCATTAAGAAATATGCATCTTCCTTTACTTTCAATTTGTGATATTATCTATTTTATTGAAACAAGAAACAAATAATTTTACAATTTTTTGCACCCAAAATAAATAGTAAATTACAAAAGAAGCAAGACATTGCATTATCATATATTCCATTTCATATTTGAATTCAACAACATGATTTAAAGCAATCAAAGTCCTCCATTACATGAATTTCCATTGAAACATTATTCATAATTTTAAATTCAAACATTTTTTAGGAACATAACATTTTTTTTTCAATTATGATATCAATTACATGTCTCTAACAACATAATGCTTTAAATTTATTGACTATACACACATTCTTCTACTCCTTTCTAGTCCCCATGAAATATCCCAATAATCTGCACAAAATGCATATTATGAAAATACTACAAAAAACACAAATATATGTGATACACTAATACACATGCCCTCCCAACATCCCCCAAACTACAATAGAATTACATCTTGGGCATATCACATAATATGATCAGCCATCATTGACAAAATGTCATGTTCTTATACTAATGATGATGCTACTGATTTGTGTTCACTTTTGACATAATAGGTGGAAAAATAAGTTGAGTAATAGTGGGAAAAATAAAACCACTATTTTTTTTTACCCCATGTTGTCATTGATTTGCATCAGTAACACTATGAAAATAATCAATCCACACATTGCAAATCTATTGCATAAGTGGCATTATTGTCTTATGAAGTGAAATCAACTTTTCATCTTTTATGCATAGCATAATGAACATTTGGTCACATAGTAATTTTTAAATGGTTTCAACCACCACAATCTCTACATTACAAATTAAAAAAAAATGACAAGACCGTTGATAGGAGATACCTAATATGAGTTGTTTAATTTGTTGCCATTAGTCACTAGATTGGACTTAAAGGCTATCAATTTTTGTCAAAACTATAAATAATATATGAATATTTGAAGGACTCATTGTTTGTAACATATAAATAACTATATGCAATGCATATATTCAATCCATAATCATACACATGAAAAAGTAAACAAAATAAAATGTATGCATTGATTAAAAATGCATTAAAAATATTAATGTTAAAAAATGATTTTTATAACATTAACATCACTCTCAACTCATTATTTACTTAAACTTACATTTTCATAACTTAAAGACAAAATTATTCATAATTTTAGAAACTAAATAAAAATAAGTGATAAGTTATTCATTAATTTGATGTTATAATAAAATGGAGATGTATTCTCATTTTGTTTTATGATATGCAAGAATTTCATATGAAAATCCATTTAAAAATGAAGAAATTATATATATAAAATTTTTGAAATATTAATCATATATTTTATTTTATTTTCAAATTAATTTGGTATTGTTTATAAAACATATTGAATATTCAAAATCTTAAAATTTTAGATCAAAGAATTCAAAATTTCCTTTTATGTATATGTAAATAAATTGAAGTAATTCCTTTATAGAGATTCATATGCACTTAATAATATATAATGACCACAAACCATTTAAATTATATAAAATTTAAGTTAAAATTGTATTGAGAACATACAATATTCTTTACTTATAAATTATGTAAGGTGGAAGGGAGATAGATTATAGTTTTCTTTGTGATGTTAGGTAGAGGTTAAAGTGGGCAAAACACAACCAAAAGGACTCAAAGAGGAATATGATGTTGAAAGCTTATGATTCTAATTGTTTTCCTTAACCTTGTAGGGGAAGTGCATAGAGGGGAATGGCATGAGGTTATTTATTTTATTTCTTGAGCCAATCAAAAATTTAGATTGAGCTCAACGATCGACAACATAAATAAGCAACCAAACTAATCATTCAATGGCAACAGTAAAAAGCAAAAAATCAATTAACAAAAAATAAACAATCACCACTTTGACCACATTTATGGGGCCCTCCAAATATGTTAACATAGACTTGAATGCATAAATAAAGCACTCTAAATGTTTAGAGTGCCATCAAAATTGAACCTTCAAATTAGATTTACATCATTCACTACTATTTTGAAAGGTGTAATATATCATGTTAATTTTTTTAAATATATTGTTTTATTGTATTTAAAATTAAAGTGCACATAAATATAATATGTTTTTTTTAAAAATGTCCAAAGAAAATATACAATAAATAACTATTAAAATTAACATTCCATATGCTTCAAATAAAATCTTAACAATAATCACATCATAATTCATATAATTCCTTTTTTTAAAATATAATTTATATTAAATATTATATTATTTAAAATTATAATTTAAATATTATTAAATTTTTATTTTTATTTATATTAATTATTTTATAATTTTTTTTCAAATATAATTATAAAATATTATATTCTTTAAAATGTATTATATTCTGTAAATTTTCCAAGCTCCTATTCACAAATTTTGGCTATCCATCCATTTATGGATAACATGCACTAATAAATTGTAACTTAGTACCCATATTATTCCACAAAGTCCTCCAAAAATGACTTAGAAGTTTCATGTCCCTATTTGAAGTAAGAGTTTTTGGAACACCATGCAATCTCATAATATCCTTAAAAATTAATTATGCAACTCTAGTAGCATCATTGGTTTTATTACATGTAATAAAATGAACTATTTTAGAAAATATGTTTACAATAACAAACATTGAATCATTACCTCTTTGTGTATTTGGTAATCCTAACACAAAAATCATACTCAAATCTATCCATGGTTCTCTTGGAACTAGTAATGGCATGTATAGTTTAGTATTTTGTGCATGTCCTTTAGCCACCTAACATACTCTACACCTTGAAACATACCTTTTCACATCTTTATTCATCTTTGGCCAAAAATACTTTTCCTCCACCAAAGTTATTGTCTCTATCTTACCAAAATATCTAGCCAAACCACCACTAGGTAATTCTCTTATTATATTATCTTGTAGAGACCCAACTAGAATGCATAATTGTTTCCCTTTGAAGAGATAACATTCCTATATAATATACTCACTATGAATAATATCCATCCCACCAGTTAATGGATTCCTACACTACTTAACTATCTTTTAAAAATATGGATAAGTATTATATAATTCTTTGATAGCTTCAAATCCAACTACTTAACTCACCATAGTAGTTAATAACACTACTCTCCTGCTTAATGTATTAGCTACCTAATTTTGTTTTCTTGATTTATGTTTCAATAAAAAAATATACCATTGCAATAAATATATCCACTTTGCATGCCTATTATTCAACTTTTTTTTGTCTATTCACATACTTCAAAGCCTCATGATTTGTAAAAAGGATAAACTTTTTAGGCACTAGGTAATACCTCCAATGTCTTAATGCTTGTACAATTGCATAAAGTTGAACATCATAGGTAGAATACTTTATTTTTACCTCATTTAATTTATCACTAAAATATGTTATTGGCTTTCCTTCGTGACTCAACATAGCACCAAATCCCACAAATGAAGCATCACAATCAACCTCAAACACTTTGCTGAAATATGGTAATGTTAAAATTAGTCTTTCTATAATCTTCTTCTTAAAAAATTCAAAGCTTTCTATGGCTGCTCTAGTCCATGCTAATTCTTTCCCTCTCATGCAATCTATTATTGGTGCCACAATACCACTAAATTTTTTTAATAAAATTTCTCTAAAAAGTTTCTAAACAATAGAAAATTATTACCTCTATAATAGTTTTTGGAATAGGCCACTCAACAATTGCCTTTATCTTTTATTCATCCATTCTCACACCATCTATTGAAACTACAAATCCCAAAAATACCAAGCTATTCTACATAAACCTACACTTCTTCAAAATTGCATATAACTTTTCCTTTCTTAACAAATCTAGTACCATTCTCAAATGTTTTAAGTGTTCTTCTTTAGTCTTACTGAATATCAAAATATCATCAAAATAAATAACCATAAGCTTACCAATATATACTCATAGCACTAAATTCATCACCCTCATAAATGTGCTAGGTGCATTAGATAATTCAAATGGCATCACCATCCACTCATATAAACCATCCTTAGTCTTGAATGTAGTTTTCCACTCATCTCCTTCACGAATTTGAATATCATGATAACCACTCCTTAGATCTATCTTGGTAAAATATTTTTCTCCTAAAAGGACATTCATCATATCATCTAAACTAGGTATAGGAAACCTAAAATTGATTGTAATTTCATTAATTGATTTACTATCCACACACATTCTCCATCCTCCATATTTATTTAGAGTTAAAAATGTTAGTGTTGCACATGGACTCATACTCTCCCTTATCACATTATTTTTTTTACCAATTTAGTAACTTGTTTATTTAATTCTACATGTTCAATTGGGCTCATCCTATAAGTTACTTAATTGGGTAAAGATGATCTTTAAATCAAATCAATGTGATGTTTAATATCTCTCTTCGATGGTAAACCATTTGATAACTCATCAGGCATAACATTTTCATATTATTTCAAAACTCTTGCTACTTTTGTTGGTATTTGCATAATTTCTATGTCTTCATTCTTTGATATTAATACATAACAACAACCTGCTACCTTCATATCTTGGATAAATTCTTTAGTAGAGAGCATTATTTCTACCTTCTCTTTCTCTTTAGGAAGTAACAAAACTACCTTTGTACCACATTTGCAAAAAGTGTATGTGTTCTTCACTCCATCATGAATTAATGTCCTATCAAATTGCCACAGTCTTCCTAATAACACATGACATACATCCATCAAAATAACATCACACCATATTTCATTATTATGGATTTTTTCTATAGAAAACTTGATTAAGCACCTCTTATCTACAATAATCTTCTTAAACCATGAAATTTGATAAGGATTAGGATGCTTTTCACATTGTAAATTTAGTTTCTCTATCATTTCATTTGAAATCATATTTTCACAACTACCACCATCTATAATTACTTTGCATACCTTTCCACCTAAATTATATCTTGTTCAAAATATATTTGATCATAGCCATGCATCACCACCTTATTTATTTTGCACTTTTTTTTTCTTGGAACGATCATTGTCCTTCTCATCATGAGATTCTCTCCAACATCTACTGGTGCATCTTTAGTATTTTGCTCTTTGATCTTAGCCTCAACTGGATTCAATCTTGGGTGATCCTCTTGCCTCCTTTTATGGTCTTGATAATGTGGGCACTTAAATGATTTGTGGAATTCTTCTCCACAGCTATAAAATACATAAGATTTGAGTTGATTTAGAAACCATCCTATAGTACCACCATAACCTCATCCTCTCTAAAACCCTCTTCCTCTTTATTCATATTGAAACCCTTACCTATTGTCATATTGATTTTTTGTACCACATGATGATTCACATATATTGGTATTAAACCCACCTTTAGTGGAATTAAAATCACCTCATCCCCTATTTTGAGGGAATTTGCCTTTTCTTGGACCAAGAGACATTCTTCTAAAATTCTATGTATTTTGTTTTTCTTATGCCTTCAAAGCTAATTGATAAGCCTCTTCCATGTAAAGTATTCTATGTATGCTTACTTCATCTTGAATAGTAAATTTCAAACCATTTACATACCTTTTATCCATCTACTCTTTTGTTTCATCATGCTCTGCTCATATGGAAAGCTTATAAAACTCATCTATACTATGATCTTTTTGCCTCAAATTCTAAAATCTTATGTATAAGGTTTGTGCATAATCCACAGGAAGAAATTTCTCTCTTAGATTATTCTCTATATTATTCCATGAATTAATATTCTCTTTACCTTTTCTCTATCTCTTTTTCTATAGGTTATCCCACCAAATCATTACATGATTTTTCAATTTCATGCATGCAAACTTTACCTTCTTGTCTTCTCTCATAGTCTTCCACTCGAAGAATTTCTCCATGTTATTCATCCAATCTGTCAACTCCTCTAGTTTTAAATTGCCTTCATAATCTAGAACACCAATCTTTATTCCCTTATTTCTTCTTTATAAACCCTGAACCATCCTTTCTTCCATTGATGGTGGTTGTTGTTGTTATTCTTCTTCTTGCTCAACTTCTTGATCATGATTTGTGTCCTCCTCATCACCACATTATATTCTTCTATGATTATTCATAACCTAGATCAATTATTACACTTTCCTATGCATCTCTTGTATATTTTGTTTCATTTATGAAATACCTCCTCATCCTCTCTCTATGTCTTACTCCTCTAAGATTTGAACTTGCTCTGATACTAGATAATGAACCCAAAAAGTATCAAGACAATAAATTATCAATAGGCAAAGCTTTTTGAAAATAATAAATTTTATTGATTCATATTGAATGAATTAAAATAATTAAAAACTCAAACCATTCTTAAATAAGCCTCAACTCAGAATTTAGAGTTGACATGTAAAAATGTAGAAAAACTAAAAAAACTAAAAAAAAAGGGTCTATTTTTAGTAGTTACTATTTATATTAAGTTTTGCATGCAAGCATGCATATCTCTAAAAATCTCCAAAAAAATCCTAAATTATAAAATTAACCTATTAGATGAAATTCAACTAAATTTGACATCTAGACCTAAAAATATATAATTTTTAAAAATAGAAAATTCTCAAAAAAATCATTAAATGCTAATTTTAGACCCTCAGATGATTATAAATATCCTCTATAAAATATCAAAATAAAATTTAAGTGGATAGGACATCTTAGGGAAGCAACTAAATTTTATAGATGATCATTTTGGCATGTGGAAGAGCTCAAATAGAGATACGGGTCAAAAGTTATGGCCTCCAGAAGATTAGCCTATTTTTTCTACATCAAATACCAAGGTAGAATAATGTTTTTATCATTATAGATGAAATCAAATATTTGAAGACTCTTGATTTTGATCACCTATTTAGATCTATTGTGTCCCATGATGAAAGACTAATATAGACACATTAAATGAAAGTGATGAGAAGGATTTTGCATCAAAATTAAAGATCACAAAGAATGAAGGTACCAAAACTAGAGATAAGAATAGCCAAGTACAAGGAAAATACAAGATCAAAAGTAATCAAGGATAAGGTAAAGACATGAATTATCATTACTCAAGTGAATATAATTATGCAAGAGGATATAGAGGAAGAAGAGGTGGTTGAACTACAAGAGGAAGAGGTAGAGGTAGATTTGATAAGAGAAATATTCAATGTTATTACTCTCACAAGTATCGTTACTTTGATTGGGAATGTAGATTAAAAATATGAAATAAAAATAAAAGTTCTAATTATTCTAATTATGATGGTAGTTATTCATTAAATTTATTCATTTCATATGACAAAGATGAAAAAAGTCCTAATGAGGTTTGGTATCTAGATTCAGGTTGTTTCAATCACATGCTAGGGTATAATGTGTTGTTTTCTAAAATGGATAGAATTTTCAAAACCAATATCAAACTTGGTGATGATAAATATTTGGAGGTTTCATGAAAAGGAACTATGAAGGTAGATATTACAAAAGGTAATAAAAGTATTAATGATATTTATTATACCCCAAAATTGAAACATAAATTGTTGAGTGTTGGAAAACTATGTAAAAAGAACTAAAAGGTGGTTTTTGATGATAAGCAATGCACGATATATGAAAAGAATCAAGGAAATAAGATTGTTATAATTGTACCTATGTCTAATAATAATATGTTCCCATTGAAGTTTCGAGAGCATAGTAACAACCTTTAAAATATGGCATATGAAGATAAAATTTGGTTATGGCATGTTAGGGATGGACCCTTGAATTTTCAAAATTTTGAAGTTATTAACATCATATGAAATGGTTTATGGTTTGCCAAAGGTTGAAGAACATAAGGAAGTTTTTGAAGGATGTGTTAAAGGCAAACATGCAAGAGAAAAGTTTTTAAAAAGTAGTGAATGGAGGGCTTACCATCCAATTCAATTGGTTCACTCAAATATTTGTGGTCCTATGCAAACATAATGCTTGGGTAAGTCATAATATTTCATTACAGTTATTGATGATTATTCAATAAAGTGTTGGGTTTATTTTTTGAAGCAAAAATGTGAATAATTTGATACATTTAAGATATTTAAAGTCCTTGTGGAGAATAAAAATGGTTATAGAATAGAGTTCTTAAGGACTAACTATGGAGGTAAATTATTTTTAAAATATTTTATGAATTATTGTGATTTGAATAGCAACAAAATGTAACTCACAACTGCCTATACCCCTCAACAAAATGGTGTAGCTCAAAGTAATAATTGTACAATGGTTGACATATCAACGATCATGTTACAAATAAAGGGATTGAACAACTATTTTTGGGGTTATCTAGTTACTAAAATAGTATATACTCTCGATTGAAGTCCCACTAGTTTACTTGAAAAGATGACTCCATATGAAACATGGTATAAAAAGAAGTCTAATGTAAAATATTTCAAATTTTTTGGTTGTTTAGCTTATGTTCATATAGTTGATTAAAAAAGGAATAAAATAGATTCAAAGAGTGAGTCTTGTATTTTTGTTGGGTAAAGTGAACAAATTAAAGCTTATAGACTTTATAATCCTATCACTAATAGTGTACTTGTGTCAAGAGATGTTATTTTTAATGAAGGGGGAGTGTATGACCATGATAAAGATAAAGAAAATATTGATAAGTCTATTTTTTTATTGATGGTATTTATGATGATGGTGCTAATGAGAATCTCACTAGTACTTCAGTGCCAAGTGCTACAAATTCATTAAGTATTCCCTCTTTTAGTGTATGCATTCCAAGTACAGTTCCAACTTCACGTATAAGTACATTAAATAGCCCCTCATTTAGTGCATGTATTACAAGAATAGTTCCATCTTCAAGTTTTAGTTATTCAAGGAAGTTAAAATTTTTGAGTAAAATTTATCAATGTGTAAGATTCCAAACACATGAAGAATGTCTAAGAGGTGAGACAATAAGTTATTCTTTAATTACACAAGCAGATTTTCATGTTTTGAATATGCATGTACTAATGATGTTTGGTTGCAAACAATGAAATATAGATGGATTCCATTCATAAAAAATATACTTAGCATATTATAGAACTTCGACATGACAAGAAGTGTATTGGTACTAAATGGGTCTACTTGAGACTAAGTACTAGTGATGGTAGTGTTGAAAGACACAAGACACGTCTAGTTTTGAAAGGTTTCACTCAAAATTGTGACATATATTATGAAGAGAAATTTGCACTAGTTGCAAGATAAGAGACCATTAGAATGGTGATTTCAATAGCAACTCAAAATAAATGGAGCATATATCACATGGATGTGAAAAGTACCTTCTTGAATGGGTAATAGAAGAGGAAGTCTATGTACAATAGAGATAAGCTTTTTAGTAAAAGGTAAAGAAGACCAAATCTACACATTAAAGAAGGTTATGTATGGCCTCAAACAAGCACCTAGAGCATGGTGTACCATGATTGATGGACATTTTTAGCAAAATGGATTCAAAAGAAGCAAGAGTGAGCCTATTCTTTACTACAAACAAGAAGGTAATGATATTCTTATAACAAGTTTGTATGTTGATGATTTGTTTTTTATTGGTAGCAATTCTAAAATGAAGGAAGAATTCAAAATTGCTATGAAGAATGAATTTGAAATGAAATATTTATGTCTCATGAAATTATTTTTAGGGATTGAGGTTCATCAAAGTGAATATGACATATTTATTTGTTAAACAAAGTATACATATGATATGTTAAAAATATATATATATATGGTTGATTATAAACTAGTTTCCACTCCAATTTCTCATAGAGTTATGTTATGTACAGAAGATGGTGTTGAAATAATTGATGAGACAACTTACATAGGTATTGTTGAAAGCTTAATGTTTCTAACTCACACAAAACCAGATATTACTTATTCAGTTTTTCTTGTATTAAGATATATGTTTTATCCATATTAAAATTATATGAAGGAATCCAAGAGGATTTTGAGGTATGTGAAATTTAGTATTGGCTTTGTTATTCATTATTATACTACTAATATATTTTAAATTTCTAGTTTTAGGGGTTCTAATTGGGGAGGTAGTTTGGATGATCGAAAGTCAACATATGGGAATTATTTTTCATTTGATCTTGGTTTGGTTACATGGAGCACAAAGAAGAAAATTTCAATTGCTCTTTCATCTACAAAATTAAAATATATTGTAGTCACTTATGTAGGTACACAAGCATTATGGATCTGAAAGTTTTTAGAAGAAATTGGTGAGAAACAACATAAACCGATATTGTTTTTTTGTGATAATGTAAGTGTTGTCAAATTAGCAAAGAATCCAATGAATCATAATAGGTCAAATCATTTTTATTTGAATTACCACTTTATTCTATATTTAATTTAGAAAAAAGATGTATAATTGAAGTATATAAACACCCAAGGATAGGTTGTATTTATCTTCACTAAAGCTATTACAAAATTTCAATTTTTGAAACTTCAAGATAGAGTTGTTAGTCCACTCAACATCAAGGGGGATAATGTTGGTTAAATGTTATTGAGTCTGAGTTATATAGCATCTATGATCATGTAATTGATTTTATAATCAATTTGATATTTAGTTAAACTATTTTTTGATTAATAGAGATGTTAATTTTTTTAAATAAGTTTAGTTTATTTTCATGCAAGTTGTTTTTATTTTTATTATTTAGATAATTTTGGAATGAATTATTTATTTATTATAAAAACATGTTCACATGAAATTTAATACATATATTGTAATTAATCTTTATTGTGAAAGAGAATAATTACGTTGGTAAAAAATACAGAATAATGTGCTAGCCCAGGTGGGAAGCAAGCAAAAAATAATAATAATAATAAAATAAAAGACTAAAAAAAGGGATGGGTAGAGATAGTATAAAACATACAAAGTTTTTAGAATATATATATATATATATTCTAAAAACTCTTTTACAAACACAGCTACAAATGTTTACTAAATTCTAACAAAAAATCTCTATTTTGTCCTTTTTGCTCACTAATAGTTAATGATATGATTACTATCAACAAACAAAAATATCTTCCTCTATTTACTTGTGTTATTATTATTGTATTTATCCTCCTTTGTCTTCCATATTTTGTTACTAGATTATCCTTATTTGTTTCTCTATCTTCTCCGGGCCAATGCCTTTTTTCTAACTATTTTTGTTATACTTTCTGCTCTGTTAGCTACTACTCTATTTTATACCTTATATTATTTTTAATGTTACTATCATGATAAAAATAAAATGAACACTATATTATATTATTTTATCTCTTTCCCTTTTTTATCTAATACTACACTTCTCACCTACCACCATTTTCCTCCTAAAAATGAAATGGCTCCGAAATTTTAAATTTCAGATTTGAATTGTGGCATTAGTTTCTATTAGGTGGCTAAGACAATTGAGTGGAGTGGGGGAGGTAGGTAGTAAGTTCATTATTTAATAATATTTTAACATTCCCCTTTATTTTTGACCTTCCTACCATGGTTTTTAGAACTTTTCTCAACCTTCAAAACTTCCTTATAATTTCTCTTCATTTGCCTAAATGCTTTTGCACCTCTTCTATGCATGTCCAAAGATTCATTACTAAAGTCCATAACTATTCTAATAGAGTCTTTAGATAAAATCATAGAGTTAAGATGTGCTACAATATGAGTCCAAAGATAGACTCACAGAGTCCAAAGCTATGCTATAGACTAAGTTTGAAGCTAGACTGGTAGAGTCTGAAGATGTGCTACAGACTGAGTTTCAATTTGACATGATGGAGTTCAGAGATGTGATGTAAGAGTCCAAATTTATCCTATATGAGTCTAAATCTGGCCTCTAGGAGTCCAAAAATGAACTATATGAGTCTAGAGATGAACGGTTGGAGTCTAGAGCTCTGTTGTAAGAGTTTGGATCCAACATAAAACTTTGTAGGCCCAATGCTATTGCATTAATGACCCCAAATATTCATTTTAAATGCATTAAAGTGTCTTTAGATAATGTATTAATAAAAATATTAGATAAATTCTAATTTGAATTGAAAAAACTAAGCCCTATCACATGATTTTCATCTAACTCTTAGATGAAGTGATACATGATTGCATTGTTCTTACTCCTACTATGAAAGATAGGGTTCTTTGACAATAATATAGAGGATATATTTTCACAAAATAATATAGAAGCTCCATTATTATCATCATGAAAATAAAAATTATCCTTCTCAACCATATAACTTGGAATGTTGATGCATTGGCTGCTATGTACTCTACTTTAGTTGTAGAAAGTGATACTAATGGTTGATTATTTGAAGCCCAAGATATAGCTTCTCATCCAAGATGAAATACATACCCCAAAGTTCTCTTTCAATCATTAAGGTTACCATCCCCATCACTATCCATATATCTCACAAGTTAAAACTCATTTGTTGATGCATACAAAAATCCATAATCTCTTGTTCCATTCACATACCTCAATATCCTCTTGCTCACTTGCCAATGTGTCTCTTTTGGCATCTCCATGAATCTAGATATGAGGTTGAATTCATACATGATGTCCAACCTAGTTACAATAAAATACATTAGGCTTACCACTAAGCTCTTATACCATGTGGGGTCTACATTATTGTTGCAATCATCTTTGCACAGCTTTAATCTTGTCTCAACTAGTGTAAATATGAGCTTGTTGTATAGCATATTAAACCTCTCTAGAATATCTATTGCCTCACACCACTTGCTGTCCTTGAATACATCTTTAAATTAGATAGGAATAAATTATAAAAAGAGATCATAATTCATAGTTTCATCTTTGTTTTGATCATACCTTGACTACTCATAGACTTCTTGCAAGCTCCTTATCCTTATTACACATTGACTTGAGTTGGAGGAGGATGATGTTAACTCATAAATAATTCCTTGACCTCCTTGATAGATGATGCCACAAGATGAATGATCCATTTATGAAATATAGGTCTAAATTGGTGCATGAGTGGATGTACTACTTTCTAGTTTAGATTAAATAAAATGTCCACTAGCCTTTGTTTGTACTTTCTCTTCTTTTGATCTTTATTCCCAAGATTCATGCTCAATGAATTAAAAAAATTGAATAAATATTATTTCTTTGGTGATAAGATTATATAATTGGTAATCCTTTGATTTATCATTATACCCAAAGAATAGGCACTTATTACCTTTGTCATCCCACTTTGTCCTTCTTTCCATGGGCACATGTGCATATGCAACACATATGACCACTCTAAGGTGTTTTAAACTTGGATTCATGTTGCTACATGATTTTTAAGGGATCATATCCCTAACACTCTTCATTATATAAATATTAAATAAGTATATGATTGTTACTATAGCCTCAGCCCAAAAATCATTAGGCAAACCCATTATCTTTAGCATGTTCCTCATCATCTCTTGGATGGTCCTATTCTTCCTCTCATCCACACCATTTTTTTATGGTGTATACCTGGATATAAATTAATTATTAATACCATTATTCTTGAAAAAATTCATGAACTCATTAGAGATATACTATCTCACTCTATTTGTCTTCAAAATCTTGATGTAGTGGCCACTTTGGTTCTTCACCATGGCCTTAAATTGCTTGAAGGTATCAAATGCCTCTTATTTTTTCTTCGATAAATACACCCATATCTTATAGATAAACTCATCTATGAATGTCATAAATTATAAATTATTGGATAGGGAGGGGTTCTTCATTAGACCACACAAGTTTGAATGGATCAACTCAAGAGGAGCTCTAGCTCTCCATGCTTTACCCATAGGAAATTCACTCCTATGTTGTTTCCCCAATATGTAACATCCACACACTTTTTTTGGTTGTTATATAATGGGAATCTCTCTCACCATTTTCTTATTGTAAATAAGGTTTATCCCTCCAAAACTCAAATTCCCATATCTTGTATGCCAAAGAGTATATTGATCTACTATCATTGATTTAAATGTTGTTGTGAGCTCACTTTGCATTCTCAATAGAAATATCCAGTTCTTATCATCTTGAATACTATAATTTTCTTATTAAAACCATTCCTATCATGCATTATCCATTCCCAAATCTAACCTTTTAACCCTTTTTGACAAGTTTCCCAATGCGAATAAGGTTGTGCTTCAATCTGAGCACATAGTAAACATCTTGATTCTGCCTTTTGTCATCTTGCTTGGTATGGATAGAAATGATTCATTTTCCTCTGATGGGAATATTCTCATTATTTCCCATATATACCTATAATTTTATTGACTCATAAATGTGGTTAAAAATGTCTTTGTTCCCATTCATGTGGTTAATATAACCACTATCCAAGTATCATGTCTCTTTACCACTTTACTTGATAATATTGCATGTTATGAAAAAACTTCCACCTTTCTCATTCTTATTAGGTTCAGTTTCTTATGTATGGTAAAAATTTGAATTCTATTTATTCATTTCATAATCATTATTTATACACTCACTAACATATTGTCCATACCTATTGAAATAATAGCATTAGTGATTTAGATGTTGGAATTATCATACCTTTGTGTAGATCCTCCTCTTGAAGTGTTATTGCTCCTTCCTCTTCTTCTTCTTCTTCCATATGACTCTTGATGGATAATCCTTCAACCTTATTTACTATTTCAAGTTATTTATTTTCCTCTATTGTTTGATTTTCTCCCCCTTTTTCTCACTTTCACATTGGTCTTTAATGCTTGATCATGGGAGGTGGTGGATGAACTATTCATCCTTTATTCATGGGTTTGAAAATAACCCATTAACTCATTTATTATCATTTGCCTCAAATCCTTTGACTCTTCTATTGTAACCACTATAGGCTCAAATCTAATTGGAAGGCACCTCAACACCTTCTCTATGATCCTATGATCTTCAAAGGTATAGCCACATGTCTTCAATTAATTGAAAATATTCATTGTCCTTGTGAAAAATTCAATTGTAGACTCATTCTCCTCCATTTTTGAGGTCTCAAAGTCCCTTCTTAAAAGTTGTAACTGGACAAGCTTCACCTTATCACTCCCTTGATAGACATTTTTCAAAATGTGTCATGCTTGTTTAGAATGGATAGCTATTTATATCCTAGGAAATATTGAATCAACTAGTGCCATTTATATGTAGTTGAGTGCCTTGGAATTCTTTCTCCTATTCTCCTTTGATGTATTTCTTTGCACTTGGGTTAATGCATTAAAGGACACCAAGGCTTTAACCTCATTATATCCACCTTCAACCAACTCCCATAACTCTTGAGAGTTGAATATAGTCTTCATTTTGATTATCTACACATCATAGTTATTTCCATCAAATGTAGGGGGTTACTACCATGAACTAGAACTGATTATTTTCATGTCTAAATGAAATTACAACCTATGAGATCTGATACCAATTGTTGATAGAAAATATAGAATTACGTGTAGTCCCAAGTGGGTAACAAGCAAATAACATAGTAATAAAATAAAATTCTAAAACAAGAGATGGGCAAAGGTAGTCTAAAATACAAAAAATACATATATATTGATTCTAAAAATTCTTTTACAAATACACCTACAACCGTTTATTAAATTCTTACAAAAACGTCTATTTTATCCTCCTTGCTCACTAATATTTTATGATCTGACTATTGTTAGAAAATAAAAATATCTTTCTTTACTCACTGGTGTTCTTGTTTTATTATGCCTCCTTTTTCATCTATAGTCTATTGTTGAGTTCTCCTTCTCTATTACTATGTCTTTTTGAGACTGCTACCTTTTTCCTAACTACTACTACTACAATTTTTTCTCTATTGTTTGTTACTCTATTTTTTGACATGTATTCTATTTGTTATTATTATTGTGATAAAAATCTATTGCATACTATCTTATACTATTTTGTCTCTTTCCTTTTTATTTCTAATACTATGCTTCTCACCTACCATCATTGTCCCACTGAAAATGAAATGGCTCTAAAATTTTAAATTTCAAATTTGAATCACTACATTAATTTATGTTAGGTGCTTGTAGCAGTTGAGTGTAATGGGCAAGGTAAATAGGAAGTTAGAGAATAAAATAATATTTTAACAAATTCAAATAATTTGAAGAAGTAATTTTGTTTTGGCTATTTTAAATTTTTCCTAATTATAGTGTGAGTTTTTTTATTTTTTTATTATGCAATAATTTATTTTATATATTTAAAAATCATCACCTTCAACTTGAAACTTATACATTTGACAATCGCATTCCAACTTTAATCCTCCTACTAAAGCCCAACATTCAAGGCAACATAATATTATTAACAAGGGATGTACTAAAGTCCTTTCCTTGATTCTAATAACAACCCCTTCCCAACCCAAACTACTTAAAATCTCTATCAAAATTCAATTTGAAAAAATATCTTTTGAAAAATTTCAATCGAGTACCTTTGAGGATATCTTTGTTCCTTGATACACTTTTTATTTGTTAGGATAACTCATTAAATGAAAAATTGATGGAAATTATTTTTTCTCTCATTTATCAAGGCTTTCAAGGTTCTAAATTTATCATTAAGGATTTTGTTATTGTGCTCCTTCCATAAATTCCATAAAATTAGAAAAAGTTTTTTTACTTGATCCCATTTTCCTTTTTATTGGTCAATGAAGATAGGTTTAACACAATAAAATAATAAAACAAAACATTTTTTAAATAAACAATTCCTAACTCTCCATTAGAAGTGGCAATGGAGCAATACATGGTTTTTAGTTTCCTTTTTCGTATTTAATAACATGCATCTTGTCAGGTCATGAAAATATTTTCTTTGGATTCTATCCCATATGATAATTTTCCTTTTAAATATCATCCAAGGTAATATATTGGATTTAGAGAGAATCACAAGACACCATAACCTATTCCATGTCTAGGGATCTATTTCTTGATTTACAAAGGATCCATACCCTGCATTTGTTATGCAGTTATTTGTATAGTGGCCCATCCATTTGAAATAGTCATCTTGGGAAGAAAGGATAATATATTATGACAGAAGAACTTAATGAAAATATTTAATAAATTTACTATGAAAGGAGGAATTAACCAAGTTGACAGAAGAAAATAATGAAAATATCTAATAAATTTAATAGGAAAGGGGGAATTCACTAAGCTTGGATCTTTCCAAGTGCAAACCACACTAAATCCATTCTAAGATTAAATTTAATATTTATCCACCTCTCTCTAAATAAAGGTTCAAGTTGATGAAAAAAAAGATGTTATTGCAACAATCCATTGGTACACCAAGATTATCCCTAGAAGTCTGCAGGTTTTCCTTTCTTCACATCCTATAATAGATTGTTATTCAACGCCTCCCTACACTTGCCAATAATTTTCCATATATGTGATCTATTCATCTATTTATATTTTAAAAAATTTCTCATTGGTTCTTGAATAGTATTCAGATACTTTTTATAAGCATTCTAGTCCCAAAAGTATATTTTTCCTCAAACATTCACCATAACATTTTTTCCCCAACACTTGGTTAAGGACATTTAGATTCCTTATTCCTATCCCACCATTAGATTTTAGTAGAAATAATTCCTTACATTTCTTAAAATATATCTTTTTATGATTTGTTGTCCTATTCCAAAGAATGTTTTTATAATCTTGTCAACCTATTCTTGACACTACAAGGAGGTAAGGAGATAGACATCATGTACACTAGGATTACCTAAAGAAAAACCTAGATAAGTTGATCCTTTCCAACCCTAGATAACCACTTTCCTTTCCAAGATCCCAAAATTTTATGGAATAAGGTGATTAATGGTTCCCAAAATTTAGTTTTTGATCTTCCATAAAAAAGAGGGATTCCAAGATATTTTTTTGTGAGAGAGCCTAGGGTAAAACTTAGAATTCTTTTGATATGGTTTTTAGTTTTGAGAGGGGTGTTTGGGAAAATAAAAATAGATTTTTTTGAGTCAATAGGATTTCCTAAGGATTATTGATAAAGGTATAATATTTTATCCATAACCTTGGTTTATGAGGCTTTAACCTTATTTGATATAGTATTTAACCATAAATTTTCCATGAGTAAAACTACAATGCTCGATGATATTGATCACACTCATCTTATTTAGATCATCCTTCTAATAGGCCTTCCCTAACATTTAAGTTTTAATTATAAACAGATATAGAGATATGGGATCCCATGTCTTAGACTTTAAGAGACTTGAATGAATTATATCAATATATCATTCACCCTGAGTGAGTAGAAAGAAGAAGAAATATAACTATCAATCCAATTTCACCAATTGTTAGAGAATCTAAAACTCCTTACAATCCTAGTCAAGGAGGTCTAGCTAACTCTATCATAGGATTTGTTGATATCTAACTTCATTACTATTGACCAAATTTGACCTTACAGATCAAATTGGGACATCTATAGTTAAAAATTTAACCTTTTATATGTTTTATAGGTATAATATTTTTTCATGGGCTGTATTATAAGTTATTTTATGTCATTTAATCCTATATTATCTTTGGTCTTGGTCTAATTAGTCAATATGTCATTTTGAGTCATTTAGAAGCCATTTAGGGGTCATAAATGCA
Organism: Torreya grandis; assembly: GCA_037957365.1. NCBI lineage: Eukaryota > Viridiplantae > Streptophyta > Pinopsida > Cupressales > Taxaceae > Torreya > Torreya grandis. The sequence continues at coordinate 4,799,854 of JARHVA010000049.1, forward strand.
AGTGGTGTAGTTTTTAAGGTGTTCAAGTGTCATATTTTCCTTTAAAACATCCAATAGGTTAGATTACCTATCAATAATGTCATTTCATCTAAAACTTGTAGGTTATCAACTGAAAATCAAGAAATCAACTGAAAAAAGAAGAGTTTGGCACTTGTATAGCCCATGAGTGAAGGTGACACATGGGATAAGGTCATGGAATATATATTCATATTATTTATAATAATTTACATGATTTATGTGATCTAAAAGTGTCATTTTAGAGCTAAAACTATTCTACTTCTTCATACTTCTAGACACACAAAACTAGTTAGCAATTTTGTGCTTGGTACAGACAGTTGGATAGATTTTAGGTCAAACTCACTTGGGAGGTGAAATTAAAATAAAATAGATTAATATACCTAAAAATAGTTTGAATATTTCTCAAATGTTCTTTATTAATCATCCCTAACAAGTTAAATATGTTTTTTTGTTTGCCAATCTGTGCACCCTACAAGTTTTAGCTCTTTTTTTTATGATTCCATATAATTCAGATGTTGGGATTAATTATATATAATATTGAATCCATAATATAATTATTTATATGTTTGGTTTAACATTTAAAAGTTTTTTTATGGGCCAATTATCTCAGGTTGCAAGAGAATGTACCACTTTGTGGTGTAGGTAGTTTCCACTATCTACAAAACCTTCATGATTTGATGGTGACTTTAGGGAGTTGTGTTAGGTTAATTTAAATGTTTTAAATGATCTATTTATTTAATTTACCTTTAAACTTAATTATTCAAATAATTTTTGTGAGTTTTTAGTCATATGTAATATATACAGTCTTCTACCATTAATGAATGTGTGCAAGTGCCATGAAAGAAGAAAATCATGTTGGAATATATGTTTTGAAGTTAGTTCCAAGACCATAATAATCATAATAAACCATTTGGTAAATTATTAAATAATCCAATTCTATCCATGAGGTTAAAATAATACTTATTTTAAACACTTACATTCACTACACACACACACACACACACACACACACACACACACACACACACACACACACACACACACACACACACACACACACACACACACACACACACACACACACACACACACACACACACACACACACACACACACAACTTAGAATGTTTACTTGCAAGTGTCATCATGAATTATCTCATGTTAAGAGGAGTGTCTAAGATGATAAATATATATTTATAGTGAGGAAAGTCTATTTGAAATATTTAGAAAAGGAAAAAACTTTATTAGAACTCACACATCTTTCATACTATCTAGATTTGCACTCATTTCCTGTATATGAAATATGCACCTACAAGTAGCATTGATAGAGATATAGAGTTACTTGTATGGAAAATATTAGTAAATTTGAAACTCTTTTGAAGTCATAATATGTTATGAGGAGCATGGAAGGCCTATTTGAAAGGTTAGGTTAGAAGATATAAGTAGAATTGCTACGCCCCTAACCTATCACATGTATGAGGATAGTATTAGCTGACTTGTGGCTTAATTATCCCTCTTTGATATTATATTACATTTATATATGCTTTCTTTTAATTATTAGGTTGGCCTATGGAGTAACCATGGCCTAGATAGACTATATATAGGAGGTAGTGGGTAATCATTTATCATCATATTGTGAATTCTGCTCTTATTGAAGCTTGTGGAGGTTGCCCCCTCGAAGTGGCTTATCTATTATCATATATTTGGATATATTTCAGTCATATTTAGATATAATTATGCTGTTATACTTGATTCTTGAAGTAATTTCATTACAAGTGGTATTAGAGCTACGATTTGGGCAATCTTATGGGTGAAACACTAAATTTTTAAATTTTGTGATATATAAAAAAGGTTATGAATTTCTATACAAAATTTTTACTGGAGGTTCAAAATAATAAAATTAAGCTCCCATTAAAATTTCAGCTCATTTGGATGTGTTTTCCAAAATTTATCACTATTTTATGGTTATTCATAAAATGGCTCTATAGTGCGTAGTTCAAAGAATTTTTCTAAGTTATTTACATTTTTGGAAAGATTAGAAAAATTTGGATACGGTATGGTCTTTGTATATTTTGATTTGAGGCTGACATAATTCCAAAATTTCTTGGTCAAAGTTGGGTTAAAAGTGCCAATAAGGGTCGACATCGTAAAACCCTTTTATGGTCGGTCCGCAAACTCGGGGCTGAGGGAAGGGTGTTGAAACCTCAAGTAAAACTCCTAACAAGGAAGAGATGGAGTTAGAAGGGGGGTGTACTAGACCCTTTGTACCAAGGTTTTCTAACATAGATCACAAAGTGATCCAGCTTGACTATAGTATGCAAGGCATTCAGAGTGAGGTGCAAGACATACAATCTAATATGCAATCCATACAAGATAGTTTGGGAGATATCATGACAGCTTTAAACATTAATCAATCAAATCATCAAGTTAACTCTATTCAAAAAACCCATTAGGGTGGTTTTCCTAACCAATCTACTTCAAATCCAACTCCATGGCCACAGAGGAACCTATTACCAAAGGTGGATATGCACAAATTTGATGGAAAAGATCCACTCAATTGGCTCAACCAAATGGAGATTTTTTTGACCTACATTAGATTCCAAGTGGACAAAAGGTTACCATGGCATCCTTTTATCTTGAACCTAATCAATTAATTTGGTATTGATGGTTGTGTGCTCAAAATAAAAAGATGACTCTCAATGTCACCTAATCAGTTTTTATAGAGGAGCTACAATTACACTATGGAAATAGTGTGATTGAGAATTACTTTAGCCAACTGGCAAAATTGTGACAAACTAGCTCCGTCAAGGATTATATTCATCATTTTTAGAACCTATCCTTACGTGTGGAGACAATTTCTAAAGCAAACTTGAATGACCTATTTTTGGGTGGACTCAAGGACCAAATTCAACATGAGGTACACATGTTTAATCCACTTAATATTTGTGATTCTATTATCCTAACACATAGAGCTAAGGAAAAATTCATAGCCAACAAGAAGTAACCATTCACTCACTTCAAAGATCATAACAAATCGTCACCAACATTTTCTCCACCTACTAGATTGACCCCTCAACAAATTAAAGAGAAGCATGCAAAAAGATTATGTTTTGGTTGTGATAGCAAGTGGAGTAAAGGACATAGATATGCTAAGAAGAAGTTATTCTACATTAAGGGACCAAATGAAGATGAAGAAGCAGATGATGCCTCTAATGATGATGAGGAAGATATAGAGGAGGTACCTGAAGATTCACAACCTACAATCTCTTATCATGCACTTATAGGTATTAGCACTCCACAAACTCTTAAGGTGGTAGGTTTCCTCAAGAAACAGAAGGTGACAGTGTTGATTGATTCAGGGAACACACATAACTTTATAAACCATAAGTTGGCTACTCGATTGAACTATTTCATCTACCTAGCACCAAAATTTTAGGTCATGATTGTAGATGGTGGCACAATTAACTGTTCAAGCAAATGGCATAGTATTAAGCTTACTATGGGTGGGTACAATCTCAACTCTCCTATGTTTGCTATTCCCATGGGTAACACAGACATTTTTTTGGGAGTCCAATGGCTCACAACCTTAGGTACCATTGAAGTGAACTTCCAAGAACTATTCATGCAATTTCATTCTGAAGGTAAGAAAATTGAACTACATGGATTACATGCAAAATCTCCACAATTGATTAGTTCACATTACATGAACAAAATGCTAAAAAAGGGGGCAGAGTGAATTATTGCATGATTATGCTCCATAGAAGTTCAACCCACATAGGTATCTACACATCCTAATCTACAAATAATTCTTGAAGATCACTCATCTATTTTTGGGGCCATGCCAAAAGGACTACCACCAAAAAGAGAACATGATCTTGCCATTCAACTAATTCTAGGTAGTCAACCACCAAATATCAGACCATATAGATATCCATATGCACAAAAGAGTGAAATTGAAAAGATGGTCCATGAAATCCTAGAGGTAGGGATAATCAAGCATAGCTAAAGTGCCTATTCATCACCAGTGGTCATGGTGCGGAAGAAGGATGACACATGGAGGATGTGCCCAGATTATAGGGAACTCAACAAGTACAACATCAAAGATAAGTTTCTTATTCTAGTAATTGATGATTTACTTGATGATAACTGCTTTTAGAACACATAAGGGCCATTATGAGTTTTTGGCAATGCCCTTTGGACTTACAAATGCACCATCTACTTTTCAAAGCTTGATGAACACTATTTTTAGGCTTTTTTTAAGGAAGTTTGTGCTGGTTTTCTTTGATGACATATTGATTTATAGTCAGACATGGGAAGCACATCTGCAACATGTGAAACAGGTGTTGATAGTTTTGGAGAAGCACCAACTTTATGTGAAGCCATCTAAATGTGCTTTAGGGTACAAGAGGTAGAGTACCTCAGTAACATTATTTCCCATGAAGGGGTCAAAGTTGATCCCCAGAAGATCAAAGCGATAATGGACTGGCCCATGCCAAAAACTCTCAAAAACCTTCGAGGGTTTCTTGGACTAACATGTTACTATAGAATATTTGTGAAAGGTTATGTTAGCATAGCAGCTCCACTCACTAGATTGCTAAAGAAGGATGCTTTTCATTGGAATGATGATGCCACCAAAGCATTTGAGAAACTAGAAGTAGCTATGTGCACCAGTCCAATTTTGGCTACTCCAGACTTCTCACAAACATTCACTATTGAATGTGATGCTTCTAGGTCTAGATTGGGGGTAGTACTAATGCAGGAAGGAAGACCCATTGCATTTTAAAGTCATCAATTTAAAGGTAAGAATCTATAAAAACCTATCTATGAGAAAGAAATGATGGCTATTCTTCATGTAGTTACACAATGGAGGCCTTATCTAATGGGTAGACACTTTAAGGTGAAAACAGATCATGATAGTCTCAAATACTTTTTGGAGCAAAGATTATCATTTGAGGAACAAAAAAATGGGTAACCAAAATGTTGGGTTATGATTTTGAAATCATCTATAAGAAGAGTAAAGATAATGTAGTAGCAGATGCACTATCTAGATGGGATGCATCCACACAAGCATTACTTTATGCAATGTCTATATTGCAAGCAGATTGGGTGGATGAAGATAGGTTAGAATGGGAGCAAGACAAGGATACATAGGTTTTAATTTAGAATCTCTAGTAAGGTAATTTATCCTCTGACAAATTTGAATGGAAAGATAATGTCTTATGGTATAAGGGTAGGTTATACTTATGCAAAAATTCAGAGCTTAAGCGTAAGAATCTTGCAAAGTTGCATGCATCTCCAATTGGGGGACACTTAGGGTTCTTGAAAACTTTTCATAGAATTAAGAAAGAATTATTTTGGGAAGGACTCAAGGGAGACGTATAAGAGTTTGTGGAAGAATGCTTGATATGCCAATAGAATAATGGTGAAACAGTTAAGACCCCAAGTTTGTTACAACCATTAGCAATTCCTAGTCAAAGGTGGGAGGAGGTTTCCATGGATTTCATCATTGGGTTCCCTTATTTTGAAGGTAAGAATGTTATTTTGGTCATTGTGGATAGGCTTACAAAATATGCCCATTTTTGTGCTCTCTCACACCCATTTTCAGCAAGTACAATCACGGCTATTTTTATGGAAGCAGTTATCAAATTACATGGAACCCCAAAAATAATTATAAGTGATCATGATCCTATTTTCACTAGTAATTTATGGACTAAACTATTTTCTTGTTTGCGTACTCAGCTAGCTCATAGCTCATCTTACCACCCCCAATCTAATGGACAAACTAAAGTGGGTAACAAATGTTTAGAGGGGTATCTTTGTTGTTTTGTATCAGATAAACAAGAACATTGGGTTAAATGGCTACCACTTGCAGAATGGTGGTATAACACATCTTTCCATACCTCTTCTAAAATGTCTCCATTTTTAGCACTATATGGTTACCATCCACCTTTCATCACTTCTTCATTAAAGGTGCACACTAAGGTTTGAGATGTGGAAGAGCACATTCAACATCAACAAGAGGTTTTGGCTAGTTTGAGAGAGAATTTGGCCTTAGCACAAAATAGGATGAAGCAACAAGAAGATCAACACCAGATTGAGCAAATTTTTGAGGTGGGTGACTGGATAATTTTTCATTTGCAGCCTTACAAGTAGATGTCCTTGAAGCAATATAAAAAGGACCACAAACTTGCTCCAAAGTATTTGGCCCTTATCAGGTTCTACAAAAATTGGAAGTGTGGCTTACAAGCTCAAGTTACCTCATTCATCTCACATACACCCAATATTTCATGTTTCTTGTTTGAAGAAGGTCATTGGATAGAAATTTTTCACCCAGACAGAGCTCCCAAAACTAGATGAAGAAGGACGAATCATTTTGGAACCAGAGAAGATCCTCCAAACACGTACTAAGAGGTTGAGAACTAGAGAGATTAGGGAATATTTGATCAAGTGGAGAAACCAAAGCAGTGAAGATGCAACTTGGGAAGGTGAAGATTTTTTTCAACAACATCTAGAGTTGTTCAATGTTGAGGACAACATTTGTTTGAAGGGGAAGGGCATGTTACGCCCCTAACCTATCACATGTATGAGGATAGTATTAGCTGAATTGTGGCTTACTTATCCCTCTTTGACATTATATTACATTTATCTATGCTTTTTTTTGATTAGTAGGTCAGTCTATGGAGTAACCATGTCCTAGATAGACTATATATAGGAGGTAGTGGGTAATCATTTATCATCATATTGTGAGTTCTGCTCTTATTGAAGCTTGTGGAGGTTGCCCCCTTGAAGTGGCTTATCTATTATCATATATTTGGATATATTTCAGTCATATTTGGATATAATTCTGCTGTTATACTTAATTATTTAAGTAATTTCATTACAAAAACCATGCTCAAAGATTCAAATTATTCTATTTACGGATCAAATCCCTAAACATGCAAAACAAAGCACCTAGGATTTTTGGAGGTACCTTAGAACAATGTCAAGTTCAGATTTGATCATTCGAAATGCAATAATTATATATCCTCACCATAAAGGTTCAAATTTAAAAATGAATAAGGTGATTTGTTCTTATGGTTTTCTTATTATAAGGGTTCAAAATTTCCACTTTGGCCACTAAATTATGACAGTGCCATCTACAATTTTTTTAAGTTCCAAGGTGACTCTAGCATCTTCAAGTGAAAATGGGGTATGTCATCATGGCTATACTATATTTACAATAGGAATGACATATGAATGATAATAATGATATTCAAAAGAGATGATATATTGTGTTTGGTCCTCATAAACACCTACATGTGCCATTACCTGCAACCTATTCACCTACAACCAAGGGTCAAGTTCTCACACTATCTTTAGTAATAAATTAAGCATGGAACACTTAGATTAGCATATGGAGGATGTTTAAAACTATATCATAGGATAAAATGGTGGTGTGTATCCTATCAAACAAATAATCATGACGTACATGATTATATTGGTCACAACATAGTTGATCGTGTTTGACTATGACAACAGTGAGTAGGTTTGAAGATTATGACTATTGATAGTGTATAACCAAGATTAAAAAAATGGGTCAAAACAATTATAAATTACCATAAAGGACTATATTGAGCTTTTATACTTTTCCTCTTGATTAAAACATCCAGGGCTACCTATAGGTGGACACCTATTCTACAAGAAACATAGTTAGTTGTAACTTAGTGGTGACAATGAATCTAAGTAGGAGGTATGGAAGAGTGTGTGAGAGGTTAGAGAGAAAAATGGATATTGGAGAACCTAAATAATGATAATTAAAGTATATATATTATTTTTATAGTGGATATAGAATATATATTAAGTCACAACAAGCATCATACAGTCCATAAAACAAAGCCTTGTAAATAACTCACTTCACACAGGTTTGTCTTGGGTCTTTATGGAATTTAAGGGTAAAATTATGTTATAAAAGAATAAAATATTGTATAAAATATTTTTAATACTTATTTAACCTCATAAAATAATCACCATTATCTAAGGAAATGGGGGAGTGCCCTTTATTTTATCTCAAACAGAGGGCACTCCCTTTCTGCATGAAACTTGCAGTCTTGGGAAATGAGGATGAAAGAGTGAACCAAAGGTTAGTTAGACATGGTAAGGAGTTCTTTTGAGTTTATAAACACCAAAGAAAACATTAAAAACCAATCATATAATGATTAACCTAAATAGGGTACCCTAGACCATAGGAGTTACAATCAGACCTATTAGGCAGAGTTTAAGCCTAAGGCCATATGAGAAGTCACTTAAACTTCTAACCTTGGATATGAATTATAATAAATTTGGGTATGATTTTGGGATCATGAAATATGTGTTAAATCTTTTTGAGTGCATGAAAAACCACAAGAAATCCACTTTTGGCTTAGAGATTTTCCAATCTTGCAGGAAATGTAAAAACAAGTTCAATGGGTTAAGTTAAAATGCTCATATCTACCTTGACACATTGCATGGAGATTCAAGGAGATAGGAAAATTTATCAAGGGTCCTTAACATCATGTTTATGGATTTTTTTTAAATTCTAGTGTCCAACCTTCATGAACAAATCTTAAGAGTAGAATGAAACTAAAACCCTCATAAACCCTTAGATAAGGACCCAATTAGGAAGATGAGGTTAAAGGGATATCTAGATGGGTTAGAGTAACAATTAAATCTATTTAACCTTGTATAATACTCTATAAATATACTCCCCATGCTTTAGGACTTTATAAAATTATATGGATGGGGTACAAAATAGGGTTGTCTTGACCTTTTTGTGTTTTTTTCAGGTTATAGAAAGATTCTAAAGATAAAAATCACATGTAGGGGAATATTGAGACTTAAGATAACTCCCCATGATAATTTATTGATTTATAAAAACACTTAGGTACCTCAAAAAATAGCTTCATCTCAGCTAGTCAAAATTGGCATAGTGAACATGGTAGTGAGAAGGATAAAAAGCTTCAAGTGGGTTGATTTGAAGGTATGTCTAATGAATATAAGGATATGGATGGTATTTAAAAGTTTAATTTAATACATTTTATGAATTTTCATGGAAAATTGATGCATTTTTGGAAGCCAAGTGTGCAAGGTGTGTGAAAGAGGAATTATTTTTAGGGTAGGTAGTGATAGCTCACTTTTAGAGGAATCTAGGTAATGAAGACTACAAAAAATGCATGGAGAGACATGTATAAAATCATTCCCTCTCATTACAACCATCATACCTATCCTTAATCAATTTTGGCATGTTCAAATAAGGCTAAATCATGAAGGCAATTTTATGAGACAACAAAGGGAATTTCATGCCACATTTCAAGAGTTTCATGATTTAAGGTGACACTTGTGCTTCCTAAATTTGCACGATCAATTTTATATTCCATTATCATGCATAATTAAATCATTTTATCAGACTGACATGTGTCCTTGTGATCTTTGGACTTCTTTCTTCTACTCTCTCTCTCAAGTTCTATAATAACTAACCATTTTCCCCTTTGTAAATTATGCACCACCTGAGTATGGAAAATTCTTGCTCATTTTTATACCATGGATCAATAAATACTACTAATTTTTACCTCTTCCATTACTTTTCATAGTGTGTTCACTTGAATTATTGATTTTGCTTAGTGATTACTTATTTTTTTCTTTAGCATTATTTTTTCATTCTCTCACCTATTTGTAGTTGGAAAGCTTCTTCTTTTAGGTCATGTGAAGTGTTCTATTGATGTGTCAAGGTTGAATGAGTTAGCCTATTCAAATATTGTCATCCTAGGCCTATTATTTAGTCCTCCTCACCTAAACATTCATTAGAACCTCATAATGAAATATTGACGTGAGAAGATTTAGACTGGAGAAGTGTATATTTAGTTAGTCCCTTGTTCTCATGTGTCACATGTAGCTGGTTGGTAGTCATAAATCAATTTGGTGTATCACCTCCTTTAGAATAGTTTGATTTCTATTTTCTCTCCCCCTTTTCCTTCACAAGTATAGGTGTAGTAGTGATCTACAAGTGGTACATCAAGGGAGATATCCCTATCTAGAGATTTAACTCATTCTTATGCAACCCATAGCCTAGAGGTGTTTCAATTGTGCCACTTAGATGAGGAGAGATGAGACATCTCCTCATAGGGTGAAAATCCAAGTGACAATGGTTTTTAGTATACCCAGTGGGACTTATTGTCTAAGAAGTTGAAGGTTTTTTGGTGTTGTCTTTCAACACATCAACCTTTGGAAGCATCTATCCAAGTATCAATGGTGACTTTGAAGTTATATTGACTAGTCAAGCAGCCCAAATTTTCCTTTTAATATTTTTGGTATATTTTTCTTTATTTTCTTACTTCTTAATGAAGTTTCATGGAAAATTTTGGTGTTGAGTATTATTTTACGTAAATTGGTGACTTTTATCAAGCTTATGGCATTCCCTATCAACTTTTGTTTGATTCTTACTAGCCTTGTTGTGATCCCTATCAAATACAACATGATCCTTATCAACCTTCTCATGAGTTGTATCAGTCCTATAACTAGCCTTTTAAATATAATGCTCTCCTAGTCAGCCTAGTCACTTCTCAAATCAGTCCATTTCTACTTTCAAGCAAACTTTCTTAGGTTATGAAAAGTACATGATAGGGCTTGATACAGTAAGGGGACATGGTCAAGATTTTCCTAGTCATCTCATTCATAAGGTGAGAGATGCATTAGATCTGGTTAAGAGAGAGTGGGCATCTATTGAGAGAGCCAATTGGAAATGGCTCACAAGTGAGATGCTAGATGTGAGTGGACTTATTTCATCCTTAGAGGATAGGCTTATAATTCATGAAACGTAGCCTCACTAAACCTATAAAACTTCATATCAACTTCCCCAATATTTTTATCAGTCCTACTTGACCCCTACTCATGAGCCCAATCAAGATTATCAAAGTCATATTTTCCCCAATCAGTTGAAAGATAGATTTGGAAAGACAAACTTGGTTTTTGAAGTAAATTCTGATAGGTAAATTGAGCTCACCAATACGTGGATGCAATAGTTCATATCATCAGTAAAGGAAGTGGAATTTAAGCCCTTATTTCCCTCTCCTATTACATCTCCACCTTAAGAAGAGACCTCTAGATATGAGATCTCAAGTTGGAGACAAAGTGAATAATTCAAGCCTAAAGAGATCCCAAGTTTCTTGAACACTTCATCCACTCCTCCAATTGCATCACTACCTCAAGAAGAGACTTATAATCCTAACTTTATAAGATAGAATAAGTTAGTGGAATCATGGGGAAAAAATGATAAAAGTCTTGACAAAGAGCATGAAGTTGAGAAAGAGCTTGATCCTATGCAAACCCCTCCCACCCTTCCTCAAGAGACCTCTTGTTTTCCATGTAATCCATATTGTACTCTTTATCCTCATGATTATTCATATTAAATTCAAGAGAGACTTTTCCAAGAGAACCTAGCCAAGAAAATTGAAGAGTTAGAGTCAAAGATGAAATTGCTAAGTCAAGGTGTGATGGAAGGTTTAGACCCAAAAGAAGATCATATGCCTAAACACACCCCTTCTAACCTCCCTCAAGAGAGTTATCAAGCTAAATAAGGTGTGAATGAAGTAATTTTAAAATGGAAGGAAGAAAACCAATCTATTTTATCCTAAGGTCTACATCCACTTCCTCAAAAACTCCCAAAGAATCACCTATAATACATTCTCAATTTGATGTTGAGTTCTATGTTCCACCTCCACCAACTAGTTCATATTGTCCTTACCCTATCACCATTTTCCTTGATGGACCTATGGTATGAGAAACTAAAGAGGATTAGTTGGTTGATAAAAATTTAGAAATCTTACTTGAAGAATGTATAGCTCCTTAGCAGCCTCATTGGGTTAAGTCACCTAATTTCAAGATGCCTAGTCTTGGCATCACCAAGAAGGAGAAGGAATTTGAAGATTTTGTAGTCTTTGAGGAGAAAATTTAGGTTATGATAGTTAAGATACAACTAGAGATCCCTCAAGAGGTTCTAAATGTAGAGGAAGAGGTGATTTCTTGTGTTTAATCTTTAGATTATGTTGATATTAAAGAATGTTTTCATTTTGCCAAAGATGAGGAAATCACCATTGGTCCTCCTACCACTATCCAAGATATCATAGATGGGAAATAAAATGTGGTCTCTAATCAGCCTTGAGATTTCTTATTTTTAATCATTGGACCATGTTATACTCCTCTTCAAGGAGGGTATGATCTAATCAAGAATGGAGAAGGTATCCTTGGCACATAAGTGAGTATGCAAAGAAAAAACAACTTTTCAATTTTGTCCTTTCAAGAATCATGTGCATCTTATGATGATATGTTTGAAATCATCAAGATGGGTTATCATCCTTTCAGTCAGTTGGGCGAAATACATCTACTTTTGAAGGATGAAACAAGGTTCTATTGGCCTCAATCTTCTAAAGAATAAGAAACTACTCTTCTTGAAGCTATGCCTACAAAGGAGATACAAGTTGATCATGAAATAAAGAGTGAGAAGTAGTATGAGGTATGTGTACAATTTCAAGAGGAATACATTTACGTTGAAGACCTATTTAAGGATGATCTACTTGAGATCATATCAAGTGAAGTTTCAAGGAATAGGTATGATCTACAAAGCATCTAATCCAATGAGAAACATGCTTGGCACTATGATTCATCTCATAAAAATGAAGATTCAAGGAAATTTCATTTTGATACTAGAAAGGAGGTATGCTTAGTTTCTAGTTGTGCATAGTTGTTTGTTTTCTATTTCCTATGTGCTTTGAGCACATGTGTGTTTTCTTTACTTTGTGTGTGTCTTCTATTTTGTGTGGTTGAGGTAGTCAAGTGGTCTTGTATTGATCAAAGCTTGTTGTCAATGGTCAAAGTCATCTTGTTGTGTTTCAGAATTTAGATGACTCCCTAACCCAATGGACTGATAAGGCTATTGATCTTTAGTATATCAGGCATACTACCCCTATGAGTCACCAATTTTTTGATTAAGTTTGACCCTGTAGGTCAAATTAGGACCCTTATGGATAAAAAATTGAATTTTTAGATTTTTTATGGGTCTAATATTTTTTAATGGGGTGTAATATAAGTTATTTGATGTCATTTAATGCCAATATTAGCTTTGATCTTGGTTTAATTAGTCAATATGTCATTTTGAGTCATTTAGAAGCCATTTAAGGGTCATAAAAGCAAGTGCCATGGTTTTCAAGGTTTATAAGTTTCATATTTTACTTTAAAACATCCAATAGGTCAGATTACCTATCAATAATGTCAATTCATCTAAAACTTGTAGGTTATCTAACTAAAAATTAAAAAATCAACTAGAAAAGGAAGAGTTTGGCACTTGTACAACCCATGAGGGAAGGTGACACATGGAAAAAGTTCATGGAATATATATTTAGATTATTTAGACTTATTTCCATTATTTACATGCTATTTAACTATAGTTTTATATATAAAAACATTTTACTCCTTTTTCACCCTTTTAGACACACAAAACCGGTCAGTAGGTTTGTGCTTGGTACGCATAGTTAGAGAATTTTTAGGTCAAATGCCTTTGGGAGGTGAAATTAGAATAAAATATACTATTTTTAATAATAATATTTTTATTATTGGTTAATTATGAGTTATGAATCAGCACTAACAATTTGATTATGTTTTTTTACTTGCTAATCTATGCATGTTACAGGTTTTGTTCTTGTTTGGATGATTTCATACAATAAAACTATTGGGATTGATTAAAAAGGATCTATAATCCCATTATAATTATCTCCATATTTTTTTTATAATTTTAAAGTGTTTTTATGGGCCAAGTATCTCAGGTTACAAGAGAATGTACCATTTTATGTTGTAGTTAGTTTCCTCTATCTACATAACCTTCATGTTTTTATGGTGACTTAAATGGGTTGTGTTAGGTTAATTTAAATGTTTTAAATTATCTATTTATTCCTTTTACTTTTTAGTTTCATTCATCAAAGTAATTTCAATGAGTTTACAGTCATATGCAACATATACAGTCTTCCACCATAAATAAACATGTATAGGTGCCATGAAGGAAGAAAATCACATTAGAATATATGTTTTGAATTTGGTTCCTAGACCATCATAATTATAATCAACCATTTGGTAAATTGTTAAATAATTCAGGTCTATCCATGAGGTTAAAATAATACTCATTGTAAACACTTACATTCACTGCCTGTATACATGCAACTCAGAATGTTTACCTACATGTGTCCTCATTAATAATATAATGTTGAGAGGAGTGTCTAAGATGATAAATATATCTTTATAGTAATGAAATTATATTTTAAACATTTTAAAAATAAACAAAATTTATTGGAACTTGCACATCTTGCAAACTATCTAGATTTGCACTCACTACCTATATATGAAATATGTACTTATAGGTAGCATTGACAGAGATATAGAGGTACTTGTATGGAGATTATTGGATAATTTAAAACTCTTTAGAGGTAATAATATGATATGAGGATAATTTCATGCCTATTTTGAATTTTAGGTTGTTAGATATAATTACAGCCATGATCAAAGATTCAAATGATTGTATTCAGGGATTAAATCCCTAAATATCTAAAAATAGAGCACCTAGGCTTTTTGGAGATACCTTAGAACAAATTTAGGTTAATATTTGATCATAAAAAATTCACTAATTCTATAGCCTCACCATAAAGGTTCAACTTGAAAAAGGAATAAGGTGATTTGGTCTTATGGTTTTCTCACTAAGAAGGCTCAAAATTGCCCCTTTGGCCACTAAATTATGATAGTGCCATCTATAGATTTTTGAAGTTCCAAGGTGACTCTAGCATCTTCAAATGAAAATGGGGTATGTATTCATGGTTGTAATATATTTTCAAGATTAATTAAATACAAATGCGAATAAGTATCTTCAAAAGAGATGATATATTGTGTTTGGTCCTCATAAACACCTACATGTGCCATTACCTATAGACTATTCACCTACATCCAAGGGTGAGGTTATCACACTATCCTTAGAAAGAAATTAATCATGTAACACTTACATTAGCCTATGGAGGATTTTTCCAACTATATAATAGGATATAAGGCTGTTGTGTATCCTATCAAACAAAGAATCTTCACCAACAGGATTATACTGGTCACAACACAGTTGACTGTGTTTGATTGTGACAATAGTGAGCAGGTTTGAAGACTATGAGTGTTGATAGTGTATAATCAAGGTGATAAAATGGGTCCAAATAATTCAAAATGACCCTAAAGTAATATAGGGAGGTTTTAAACTTTGCGTCTAGATTAAAACATGCATGACTACCTACAGGTGGACCCCTATTCTGCAAGTTGTAATTGAGTGGTGACAGTGAATCTAAGCAAGAGGTATGGATGAGTGTGTGAGAGATTGTATAGACAAATGGATATTTTATCACCTAAATAATTATCATGAAAATACATGTAGGCTTTTAATAGTGTATATATAATAGAGAAGAATTCACAACAAGCATCATATAGTCCACAAAACAAAACCCTGCATACAACCCACTTCACACAGGTCTGTCTTGGGTCTTTAAGGAATTAAAGGTTAAAATTATGTTAAAAAAGAATAAAATATTGTATATAACATGTTTAATAATTGGATAACCTCCTAAAATAATCACCATTATTTGAGAAAATAAGGGAGTTCCCTCTATTTTGTCTTAGATAGAGGGCGCTCCCTTTGTGCATGAAACTTGTAGTCTTGGGAAATGAGGATGAAAGAGTGAACCAAAGATTAGTTTGACATGGTAAGGATTTTTATGGAGTTTAAAGACACCAAATAAAACATGTAAAACCAATCATATAAGGAGGAACCTCAATAGGGTGGCTTGGACCATAGGAGTTACAATCGGATCTATTAGGCAAGGTTTAACCCTAAGGCCAAATGGGAAGTCACTTACACTTATAACGTTAGATATGAATTATAATCCATTTGGGAATGATTTTAGGATCATAAAATATGTGTTAAATCTTTTTTAGTGTATGAGAAACCACAAGGAATCCACTTTTGCCTCAGAGACAGTCCAAGCCTATAGGAAATGGAGAAACAAGTTCGATAGGCTAAGTTGAAATGCTCATATCTACCTTGACACCTTGAATGGATATTAAATGACATAGTAAAATTTTTCATGGGTAATTAAAATCATTTTTATGTATTTTTTTAAAATTTTAACATCCAACCTTCATGAACAAAGCTTAAGAGTAGAATGCGACTAAAACCCTCCTAAACCCTTGGATAAGGACCCGATTGGGAAGATGAGGTTAGAGGGATATCTATATGTGTTATATGGATATATATGCGTGTATAATAATCTCTAAAAATACTCCCCATGCTTTTTTATTTCATGTAATTATATGAATGGGGTATAAAACATGGTTGTCTTGACTTTTTTATGTGTTTTATAGGTCCTAGAAGGAGTCTGAAGATGCCAATCACATAGAGAGAAATATTGAAACTTAATATAACTTCCCATGAAAATTTATTTATTAATAAAAACTCATAGGTTCATAAACAAAAAAAATTCATCTCATACAATCAAAACTGGCATAGTGAACATGGTAGTCAGAAGGGTGAAAAGCTTCATGTGGGTTGCTTTTAAGGTGTACCTAATGTGTCTAAGTCCACGGAGGGTATTTACAAGTGTCATACAATACCTTGTATGAATTTCATGGAAAATTTATGACTTTTTGGAAGCCAAGTGTGCAAGGTGTGTGAAAGAAGAGTTTCTTTGAGTGCAAGCAGTGATGTCTCACTTTGAAAGGAATTTAGGTAATTAAGACTAAAAAAATGCATAGAGAGGCATGTCTAAAATGCTTTCCTCTCAATATAATCATTATACCTATCCCTAATAATTTTTGAGATGTTCAAATAGGGATAAATCATGAAGGCATTTTTTTGAGCTAGCAAAGAGAATTCCATGCCACATTTTAAGAGTTTCATGACTTGAGGTGACACTTGTGCTTCCTAAATTTGCATGATCAGTGTTATATTTCCTTATCATGAAAAAGTAACTCATTTTCTTAGCTTGAAAATTGTCCTTGTGACCTTTATACTTCCTTATTCTCATCTCTCTTAAGTTCTATAAGAAATAGCCATTTTGGCCTTTGTAAATTATACTCCACTTAAGTATAGTGAAGCCCTACTCATTTGGATACCATGGATCAATAAAAACTACTAATTTTCACCTCGTCCATGAATATTCATAGTGTGTTCACTTGGATGATTGATTTTTCTTAGTGATGACTTGTTGTTTCCTTAGCATTATTGTTTTATTCTCTCACATATTTAAAATTGGAAAGCTTCTTCTAATAGGTCATGTGAAGTGTTCTATTGATATGTCAAGGTTGAGTGAGTAAGACTATTTAAATAGTGCCATATTAGGCCTCATTTTTATTCCTAATAGTTTAAACATTCATAATAACCTTGTAATGTAATATTGATGTGAGAAGATTCAGATTAGACAAATGTATGTTCAATTAGTCCCTTGTTCTCATGTGTCACATGTAGCTAGTTGGTAGTCATCAATAAATTTGGTGTATCACCTCCTTTAGGATAGTTTGATTTCATTTTTCTCTCCAATTTTACCTTAAAATTATATGTTTAGTAGTGATCTACAAGTGGTACATCAATGGAGTTATCCCTATCTAAAGATTCACTTTATTCTAAGGCAACCCACAACCTAGAGGTGTTTCAGTTGTGCCACTTAGATGAGGAGAGCTGAGACATTTCTTCAAAGGGTGAAAATATAAGAGACAACAATTACCATTACTATTTTTATATAATTTTAATTAAATCAAGAATATCATACATTGTGACCATGCCAAAAATGATTTTATATGACCTATAAACACTCCTTACTATTGAGAAATGGTTTTTAGAGGTTCTTTAATTTATCAGATATCACTTAGTGATGATTGTATAAACTATATTAATTAAGGAAGAAAGTATGAATATATCATCTTCTTAGCATTAGATATCAAAGGAATCAAAATGAGTAATGTGTACTTGATGTCTTTCATAATTTTACCAGATTCTTTGATTCATTGACCACCAATTAAATGTAATTAATGATGTACCAAAAGGCATGGAGGAAACCCACATGGAACACATCCAAACTTGGAGATTTATATTTTTACATTCCCCAAATGGAATTTTTAATCTCTTATTTAAAATATGGTACACAATTTACATATTATGGGGATTTGATATAAAGGGAGGAATCAAGTTAATAAAGCATCTTTCAACAGTTGTATTGAAGGCACAAGCTTCATTTGATAGAGTTTGAAATTAAGAAACTACCTTGGATTTAATCTCTCCTAAATTTTGAGTATTTCTCCCAATTGTTTTCCTAAGGCTTAAGATTCTATTAAAATTTCTCTTGGAATTCATTTATTAGTGGAAATATTTGTATTCTCATCTCCCTCATTAAGCCAAATTTATCTTTATTTTTAATGTCAAATATCTCTTATTTTTAATTCCAAACTATCCATAATGTTAGGTATAGAAAAATAAATCTATTCTACATATTATAAAATACATGAACCATGTAAAACATGAACTATTCTACATAATATCAATTACAATAACCATGTAAAACATGAATTGTATTAAAAAAATACAAACATAAATATTATACCATAAAACTTACAAATTTTCAAATTGAGAGATCCATAAGTGCCTTTTGCACATTTGTCTCATGCGTGGAGTCTATTGAAAGCATATCGGTATGTGCATAATTCAACATCCAATCATTTTAGTGAGCAAGTTGGAGTCCTAAGATGAAGTGTTTCTCATCCATTCCTATTTTTTTTTAAATATTAATATATGAAAACTTTTTCAAAATATTTGGTGACAAAATTTCTAACACTATCTGCATCATTGAGTTCAAAATTATATTTCATTTATTTCATCCTTCACTTAATATTGTGAATATCATCTTTAATCAAGAAATCAACCTTCTCCATATGATCATATAATAAATGAGTTTCTCATGGAATATTTTATGATGTTTTTTGTGAACAAGTTTGCAGGTGAGGACCAACAATAGAAATCTCTTCACCAAATCCTCCAATACAACATTTATGTATGGAGCTAAACAACAATGACTACCCCTCAAGTCATCGATCTCTTACACATTGAAAATCATGTCCCTTGGGTCCCTATGGTCCATATTTTTACATGTAAAAAATATTATTATTAAATATGAAAATTTTCTACATTTTGGTATTATACAAAAATGAATATAAATTCTATCAAGTGTATCACTTATTCTAACATGAAAAAATAGTGTGAATTGTAAATTTGTGTGAGAAAAACCTTTCTCAAAGTAGGATGTTTTATTAAAAACTCGAAATATCTCCTAAAATAAATTCTCGACTTGCCTTGGCAAGATTTCTAATTCTATGTGTTAATAACCTCATGATAATATATTTAAAAAAATAAAATAGTGTGTAGAAAGATATAGATTGAAAAATGTGAGATAAGAGTCAGCCAAATGCCTAATTTATAAAATATATTCAAAAACACCCTTAAGGTAGGGAAAAACCATATAATATTACTTATGGGGAAGGAATCACTCCATCATTAAAATCTTCTTCGAGAGGGTAACCTTTTTATTAGAGCATACACTCCAATTAAAATATATTTTATTGATGTCTTACACAATGATATGTCATTCCTTATATATGCCCTATTATAATAATATATGAGTATATCACTAATCCCAATGTAGGTTCACTTATTTCTCAATATATGAAATACCATAAATTACCTATAGCAATCTATATAATAAACCCACTAAGAGGATGTGTGATACGCATTGGCATCTCCGCCCATTAATATACATCATAATGTCATCTCTCCATGTATATTTAAAAAAAAAATTCTCTACTTCTACACATGTTAATTTTACTTCAATCCCAAGTTCTCAAGTTGTACTCCTTCATGCAAGCACAAATTCAATAAATTTTATAAGAATATAAAAAAATAAGTTTACATGGTTAATTATCATGATATATTAATTAATTTTTTGGCTTATGAGGTATTTATATACCCTTTTACTACCATATTTTATTATATATATGATCCATTAACTAGGTGGATGTTCCACACTAAGCTTCACTAACACAGATCATATATTCCTAGATTAACATATTGATTGAAAGACTATTATTCTTAGCTATTTTTCTTGCTCAAAAAAATACATGAAGTTATATAATTGATAGTATAACCTACTTTAATAAATGGAGAGAAAAATAATACAACAAAAATTACATAAAACACAAAATATGACCTAGAAAAAACCCAATGTGGAAAAAACTCCAATAGGTTAGTCAATCACCCTCCCCTTTCTAATATGTGTTTATTAAAATGTAAAATATAATTATACTTATTTTAATTTAATGGGATATTATATTACACTACTCACTATCCAAATATTGAACACAAATGCTTTGCACTCTTAGAACACCTCACATACAATCCCAACACTAGAACAACTCATAACTAAGAGAACAATTAGATAACATGAATAAAGACCCAAAATTGTAATTCAACAATGTAGATCTAATTCTAATACCTCTCACTAACGTTTATATGTTCCACATAAAGATCATGCTTTATGACTTTATACTAATTAACTTGCCACATATCTCAAACATAATGTATTAAGGAAGTGGAAACATTTGAAACTATTCCCATTCCTTTTATTATTGTAGCAGAAAAACTATCATGGTATGTACAATAGAGGTTATGAAACTATTGAGGTGGTTTCACAACCACCATGATGATTAGAAAATAGTCACTTAAAATTTTTTGGGGTTACATGAATGCAAGGGTAATTATATAATCACAACCTCCACAAAGGAACAATTTCATCATCAATGATGAACCCCTCAAATTCAAGCCCTAACAATTTTTTACTTTAGCATTCACAACATGGCCATATCATCTTCATAATAAATTTTCCACTATAATGTATTTGAATTAATTTTATAATAATAATATTCTTACAATTATGTCTTACAAGCATGAACTACATAAATTATGAATAGTGGAAACATATTAAAAACATAGCAATTACATTAGGATCCAAATTTGGATCATGCTTCCCTAATTTGTCGTTTTCCTTCCCCAAAATCTTCAAAAAATCATAGGGTGAGGATTCTTTTTCCCCTTTTTCTTTCCCTCTTCTAAAGATGCATATTCTAGAATAATATATCCATCCTTGTGAACTTCAATGCCAACCTTTTTGTTCCACTCATGTGGCATATTTCCTTCAATCAAAGAAAGCTTAAAAATGCAAACAAATAGTGTAAAACCTAGTAGTAAATTTTGATATTGGTTTGTAGCTATGACTTGAAAAGGATCACACCAATATGTCCTTTTCTCTTTCAAAATGAGAAAATATTTTTTCCAATAAGATTCAACATGTTACATTCAGTTTTACTTACCAAAGGGGTTGGATATTTACCTTCATGGATTGGATAATGTAGCCCTTCTCATGGAGACTGCATCACACACATACATGTAGGGGCTACCATAGACTAGGATACAAACATCCCTAAGTTTTACATCCATAATAATATTATCAATAAAATTTTACTTATTATAGAATTGTAATTATGTTGCTTGGAAACCTTTATCTATACTCACTTTTCACCCAATTTAGTGCATAATTTTTTAGACAATTGTATATTTCTAACCTAATTACATCTACCAACTCTTTACTAATTAAATTTTCTTGAGATCATGAATCAAAATGAGAATATACCTTTATCTTCTTAATATAAACTTTGATATAGAAAAGCTTATAAGATTCGCATTTTTGTTCATCACTATTCTAAAACATACCTTCCTTTTAATGGTGGTAAAACAAATCTTCTCTTCCCCATCTTGGTTTTACCCATCCTCTTTTTTTAGAAGTGAGATCATACCTTTCTTATTCCTCTTATTATTAAAGGGATGAAATTATAGGTGCAACTTTAAACAAATCTCCTTAGTATGACAATTAACATCAAAGTGCCAAAAAATATTCACAAATTCTTTATTATAAACATTTTTAGTATTCAACACATCTTCCATACCATTTGAATATGATTACAAACCCTTACTTTCAAGCCGTATCAAGATCCTTTGTCTTGGAAAGCAACACTAACCTCCTCAAATGAATATGGAATCCCCAAGCATAATTTGTCAATATGTGATGATCAAAGGTGTTTTGACCCATTTTAAATTCCATATTGTGAAACATGCTAATATAATCCTACACACTTTGTCCTAGTTTATTACTAAGATATTTCCATACAATGGGCCTTTCCTCTTTGCAATAAGTAAAAGATAATTTATTATTAACCGTAACTTTAAACTCATCCCACTTACTAATTAATAGTATATTTTTAATTAAAAAATAATGAATATAAATTTCAAACCAATGTAATGGATGGTTACATAACTTTAAGCTTATAAAATAGATTTTTTGTCACTCATTAATCTGATGTAAATTGAATTATACCTAAAGTTTAGTTAGCCAATGGTCCAACTTATCTACATTTACCTCTCTTTTGTATGACTAAATTTAAATATTTTCATTGGTTATAAATATATTTGGAGCCTTTCTAGTATGGACATTATTCTCATAATTAATAACTTATAATCCCTCACTTTCTACCATATACTTCGTAGAAATGCCTAGATTTTCCTTGATTATGGCTATAATAGATTCCAACTTATCAAGATTATTCATGGAAATAAAAATTATATAAACATAATATTCCCACTTAGAGAATTGTTATTTAGCTATTCAGGCCTCTTCATCATAATAATGTTTCACTTATTTCATTCACTTCCTTGTGGAGATGTCTTCTTGTAAGGGAAATAATTCACCTTCCCCATTAGCACTTGTTTCTTGGGTAACTATCACATCCCACTTTTCACGTGCTATATTTCAAAGGAACTTACTTGACTTTATCATTATAGAGCATGTTTAAGACTGAAAATATTAATTTATTTCTATGAAATCAAGGATGATACATTCTGATTTATGTATTATGCAACAACTAATCATTTTTTCCCTACTTTGTATATTCATGTAATGAAACTAAGGGGATTAATTTTAATTTTTATAAATGACTGTCATTTAATTATAATAAATAATTGACATTGTATGTCATCATGTTTCTAATATTTCATGTTTTTCTAATTTGATATCATGAATTAGATAATTGTCTTACGTTTGTTTGTTGTGATGCAAGTGCCTAATAATTTTGGTGTGACGAATATTATCATTGGAGATAATTAACTAGATGAATGTTATGGGTTGTAGAGAGTGTTGTTCACTCCAATTTACTCCTTATCATGATACACCCATAAGATTGTGCATTCCTTGAAAAGGGGAACGTGGAGACAGCTATAGACTTTCATCCTCTATTTTAGAACTGATCTTGGATCAGCCTACGGCATGACTATGGGTATTGGACTTCAAAAATGGAGTCTACATAAATAGTCTCAAAGAGATGCACCATTACTAACAAAATTTCAATACACTATACTTCACATAGGTTAAATATAGTTATGAATACTTTGAGTGTTGGGCTTGTTATTTATGAAAATTAAGGGAAAGGTACATTTTTTTTGGAAAGTTTATAGTGATGTCATGGAGGTGACCAGGTGAGTGGATGAAGTGTCTAGATAGTCTAAGTGTTAATGGCAAAGTCTGTAGTGTGCTTGTCCTTGTATGTTTAAAGTAGTCCTAGTTAATATTAAATTTTGGCATGATTAAGGATGGGTCTAAAGTATTGAGCATGTGTGAGGGGTCCTATAATAGGTCAAAGATGATTGGATAGATTGTGGAAGTACATGATATTCATCTGGTTCTTCATTATCTTCATCTTGGCATAGTTGGTTATGTGACAAAAAAATTGAGTATGCAGTTTGTTGACATTACCATTACCATGTATGGATTAGTTAGGGGAGTTGGTCATATGGGTGTGATCACATTAGTCCTAAGTTGATATGGTTCAAATTTTAGGTCATGAGGTTGAGCACAGATAAAGATATACGTGTGTAAAGTTGGCCTCTCAGATAGAAGTTCACTAAGTTTCTATACTTACCTAGACCATCATTGCATGTCATGTAGACATGTGTGATTTGGCATGTTTGTGAATTTATTTCATGTACTTAAAAATTCAATATTGGGTAAATTTTTTCATGGTGATGTTGTCTATAGTTACAATAATGTACCTTGAAGATTTGGAATCCTAGAGTGTTTTCTAGCTCAAAATATAAATCTTCAAAGTTACACTTGAATACTATGATGGGCTAGAGACTGTGAAGATAAACTACATTGAAGTCTGAGTTCATCTAGTTATTAGATCTAATGGTGTGCATTAAATCATAGATCTTGATCCAACAGTGCATGCAAAAGTTAATATGTCAAAGAATGAATGTGCTAGTGACATGTGTCACATTCACAGAGCTTGGATAAGAGATCAATGGTGAGCATATGATCATGTAGTTAGAAGATCAATGACATGTATTAAATTCAATAAGTCAAATTCACAAAAGGCACGTGGGGTTACTAATTGGCACAATCATAAGAGATCAAAACTTAGGTCAACAATGAGCATTGCTAGATAAAGATAAGGCTAATCCATAGAGATTGATCGAGTGCATTTGTTCATAGTTGATAGGAAGCCTGAGATGAGGTTAAGGTGCTTAATGTTTAATGTCTAAACAATGACTATTAGAATTCAAATATTCAAATTTGTGAGGGAGAACTAATGCTTAGTATTTAAGCTATATCTTTTGATCCAGAATGAATTTATTGATGCAGTAAAAAGTAAAGTTGTAGAGGAATTCAAGGTACATATAATAAATAGAGGTAAAAGGTCTAAATTTTTGTACAATCAAAGTCATTATTCTCTAAAGTTTACTATGTATTTGGCCATAGTCTGTAAGTGACCCAAGAAGGATAATGGAGTATGTTATGATGGTATTTGGATATTTCAAGGGGTCTGAGATATTAGAAAGTGTTGTAGACTCTATGAAGATCATCTATATTGATTTTGGAGGTTTTAACAATCCATATTTAGTATGAAAAAATTCTTAGAAGTTGACTGTGTGTTCATTCATGGTGTTTTTGTGTATAAGGTGAAAGATTGATCTTTTTAGCTTTAGTAGAGGAGTGTTGTGATGAATTTGATCATTTGAGGATGTTAAAGGGGTCATATGGAGTGGACCTATGCATTTAGAAGTGGTCTTGTGTTTTTAATTTTCTTAATGGAGTGCTAAATGGGATAATAGG
This sequence comes from Torreya grandis, assembly GCA_037957365.1. Classification (NCBI taxonomy): domain Eukaryota; kingdom Viridiplantae; phylum Streptophyta; class Pinopsida; order Cupressales; family Taxaceae; genus Torreya; species Torreya grandis. Next base: position 4,825,212 of record JARHVA010000049.1, read on the forward strand.
TCTCCATGAGACCTATAAGGGCTACTACAGCCTATTTAAAAGGAATATATGCTTAAATATGACCCATAGTTGCTATGGCCAAATTGTGAGGATAGTATTGAGTTATTGAAGATGTCTTAAGGGTTAAGTAAATTCTAAAGGCTGACTAAGAAGATAATAATCATGAAGGCTCTATAAATGGTGAAATCAAATGTGGTGATTTCTAGAAGATGTGAGTGGCCTAAGAGAAGAGGTGTGTGTGAGAGGTATGGAGTGAAGGAAAGGGTGTGTGCCTAGTAGATGGGTTATATATTAGAGTAGGTTTATGACTATGTGTATGACATATAGGTCATATTTCTAATGTCAAGAATAGTGCCCTTGCAGGTTTGAATATGGAGGATGAGTGAGTAGGTCTGTAGTGATCTAAGAGGATGTTTAGGATGCCTTGAGTGTGAGGGAAGGACAATTGATGTTTATATAAGATTTATGGTTGATTTGAGAGGTATATCAAAGTTTAGACTATGTGTATGACCATTTGGTCATGTTTTTGAGGTTATGATAGAGTTGTTGCTGAGAAGTGTAAAGTGATCCAAAGGTGGTTTTGGATGTTTGTGGTTGTGTGAAGAAGTGAAGAGGGATGATATACATTTTATCTCCATTAGATTAGTAGGAAATTAATGTTCAAGAGATGTTCATATCATAGGTGTTTGGAGGGTACTCAACATCTAAGTCAAAATGACTTGACCATCCTAAGGGTAGGTACTCCTTGTAGAACAAGTGTTTCACTAAATTTTGGCTAGAAGAACTTGACCATCCTAGGGGTAAGTGCTCCTTGTGGAACATGTGTTTCACTAAATTATAGTTAGAAGGACTTGACCATCCTAGGGGTAGGTGATCCTTATGAAATGTGTGTTCCACTAAAGTCTCATGTTTGTAATACCTTATAAGATAAGTAGTCTATGTGTTTGTAGGCTTGAGATTGAGTTTAATTTGACAAGAGGGTTTCCCACATAGATTTTGAGTTGTGTGTATGATTTTGTATTATATATTATTCATTGTTATAAATGACATGTATATTCTATGAATGCTTGTGGTAATTGAATAAGGGTTTGAAAGGATTAGAATTGAAGTTGAAATATCTTTCATCACTAATTCACTACCCCATTATTAGTGATTGTACCTCTAACAATTGGTATTAAATTAGGTCCTTTGGTAAAGGATTGGAAACTTGAAGGATATCCAAGGTATAATATGGGTAACCATCAAATGCAAAGAGGTTTTTCCACTAAGCAAACACTGATGTTCAATGAATCCAATTATGCTTTTTAGATTTCAAGGATGAGGACCTATATCATGTCCCTAGGCTTTATAACTTGTCAATCTATTGTGGATCATTATTTTTCACCTAATATTCCTCCATCTAGTGTTATATATAATAAATTTGATAATAATTCTAAGGCAATGAATGCTATCACTTGTAGTCTTTCAGAAACTAAATACACCAAGGTAATCCATTGAATATCTTCCAAGGAAATGTGGGATAAATTAAAGACTATTTATGAATGAGATTCAAATGTTTAGTTGGTAAAGTTTCATAATCAGTGAAGATAATTTAAGAGTTTTAAGATGAAGGAAGAAGATTATGTGGCATCCTTTCTACAAAGAGTTGATGAGACTGTGAACATCATTAGAGGTCTTAGAGAGAATCTTGAAGAAGCTACTATAGTTCAAAAGTTATTAAGGTATCTCTTTCTCTCAAGTTTTATTCCAAAGTATTTGTTGTAGAAGAAATTCATGATCTTACTCAGTTCAAGATGGATGAATTACATGGCATTCTTACTACCTATGAGATGAGAGACAATGATGATAAACCACTAAAGAAGGAGGAAGCATTCAAGATAGAAATGAAGCCAAATAAGAAGTTACAATGTAATAAATGAAAGGAGGATGACATATATGATATTCATGAAGATTAATTAATTGCTTTGTTTACAATAAAATTGAAAATAGGGTCAAGCAAGTATAAGGGTAAATTACCCTTCCAATGCTTCAATTATGGATAGGTAGGAAATTTTGCTAATAAGTGACCTCATAAGCATAAGAAAAATGATGATGAAGATCATAGTGATGGCCGAGATGAAGACAAGAAGACATACAAGTCTGATAAGAGGAAGATAGGATTTATAGTGTATGACAATAAGAAGAAGTCTTTCAAGAGCAAGAAGAGTATTTACACCAAGAAAGGTTACAACTCATCAGATGAGAGTGAGGATAATGACTCTAATTTTGATAATGAATATGATGGTCTTATTAAAGATAAATCCCTCTTCATGGATGAGAAATAAAGTTTATCATATCAAAAAGAGTCTACTTAGAGTCATTTAGATGATGATAAAGATGAGGTGGACTGTGAGACTGAATTGATGAATGATCTTGAAGAACTAAAGATTGAGAAGAAGATTAACAAGAAGATGAAGTCTCAAATAAAGGAATATGAAGAGTAATTCAGTGTGTTTGAGGAAAGAATGAATTAAGACTCCAAGGAACATGAAGATATAGTCAAGCATCTCAATTTTCATTTGGATATCATATCTACAAGACTGAAAGCTAAAGAAGATGAATGTTTAAGGTATATAATAAAAAATGGGTCATTATAAGTTGAGTTAGAGAAGATATCTAGTAAGATGTAATCATTTATGAGATATTAAAAGAACTCAAGTGATCTAGATAATATTCTATGTGGTCAAAAGTATGAAAGTGATATAACTGGTCTTGGATATAAAGAAGAACGAGAAAATGCAACTCAAGACAAGATGAAGACTAATGTAAATTAGACCTTGAAGGTCAACAATCAAATTCCATGAAGATGTTGGTAGAGTGAAGACAAATCATATTAGACAATCAAATTCCATGAGGTATGCAAGTTTTAATTTTTATTGTTACACATGTAATCAATTTGGGCATAGAGCTAGAAAATGCAAGAGACCTGCTAGAAATGTGTTTACATGGAATTATGATGGGGGCTATCAGTCAAAAGGTGTGAAAAAAGTTAAGTTATTCAACTATCTTGATGAGGGACATTTTTCTAAGCATTGTCCAAAAAAGGTAATGAAGATGTTGGTAGAGTGAAGACAAATCATATTAGACAATCAAATTCCATGAGGTATGTAAGTTTTAATGGTTATTGTTACACATGTAATCAATTTGGGCATAGAGCTAGAAAATGCAAGAGACCTGCTAGAAATGTGTTTACATGGAATTATGATGGGGGCTATCAGTCAAAAGGTGTGAAAAAAGTTAAGTTATTCAACTATCTTGATGAGGGACATTTTTCTAAGCATTGTCCAAAAAAGGTAAGGCAAGGGGAGTCTTCTTCAAAATGAGTAGTTTGTTTCAATTTTCAAAAGAATGGACATATTACAATATTTTGTTCTAATTAGGAAAGGTAGGATAATATTTTTGTAAAAGGTATAGTGTGCTTCAACTATCAATAGAGAGGTCATATTTCTATATTTTACAAGAAAATTACTATAAGATAGAATAGGTTTAATCAAGCTCCTAAAGTGAAAGAAAGAAATCAAGTTAACTCATGGAAACCAAAGGTGGTAAGTGTGAATCATGATGAATCTGTAGGTCCAAGTAATCTTTTTTCTATGATGGAGAATGCTATAGAATTTGGAGAGTGATAAGAGCTCTCATTATCTACTCATGTTTTGAATGAAGAGATCAAGCTAAAGGAGAAGACCTTTGGTTGAGGATAGTTATGAGGTGTGTTTGAATGCTAATAAGCAACCTATTATGTGTGAGCATGTTTCAAACTTGGTTACTATGTTATCAAGCTCTAAAGGTGATGTTCTATAATGAAAATAAGCTATTTTAGTGATCAAGGTATGTCAAGATTCTATAGTTTCTCCAAATTTTATATATCCTATCATAAAATAGAAAGTGAGTGATGTAGAAAAGAAACAAGTTGTCAAAGTTTAGACTAAGGAGAACAAGAGAAAGATTTATTATAGCTATAAAAGGATTCCAATGGTTACTAAGGAGATATGGGCAACTCCTAGCTTCACTTTGTTTTAAAAGCATTGTGGTGTAGAGGAGGTCTCTATCTATGATTCTTAGGAAACTCCTTTTATAAAGTCCTAGAAGAAAAGATATGAGTGTTTTTGGTTAGAGTTAGTGTGTCAAGATGGGATAAGTGATTTGATTAGGTTAGAATGATGTCATCAAGTGTTTTTGTTGTGTATATAGTGTCTACAGGATTAGATTGGGTGTTTTTCGGTGGCATAATGAGATTTATGGAATGTTAAGAAGATTTTAATTCTTATAAAGGTCTATGCACTTCTTTGTGATGTGTTCTAGATGGTTTTATGTCTTGATGATCCTGTTCGTGCCTTTTGGAGGTTTTTATGTGCTCTTAGGTCTATCTTTCTTATTATAGATCAAATCCATAGTATAGTAATTCAAGGTTCCCAAAGGTGTGAATTCTTAAATATTGGTCCAAAAATGTGTGATGGTTCTCTTCAGGTGTGTAAGAAGTTTTAGAGGTGGGCATTGACTAGAAGGAGGTTTGTTGACCTTATTTGTTTTAAGATTCCAGAGTTTTAGGCTATGCTAAAAAGTGGTTTGGATTATGATTTGAGATCTAAGGCTTATTAATATGTTGAATGGACCAAATGGGTTGTAAAATCAAGCTTTATAGAGATTTAAAGGTTTGTGTTTTTCAAATTATTTAAGTTTTTTGTCAAAATGGAGGCCTAATTAGCTAGTAGATTTGTGAATAAAGTATATTGTAGAGGATGATCTAGGTGATGAAAATTGGTGTGCCTAAAGAGACATATGATATTTTTCTAGATATGAAGTTTTAGGTCTTGAAGGTGTGTCTATTGAAAGTTGTGTGCTTTATAAGTTTTAGGTAGGGCTATAAGGAGTCTAGATAGACCTAGTGTGAGAAAGAGTGATTTTTGATTAATTTATCCAAAAGAACATGGTATGAGTGTTTCAATGTAATCTATCAAGTTGGTTTAGATCATTTTTCCTATTTGTTGAGTGGCATGAAGTGGCTGGAAAGAGAAGTCTAATAAGCCTGTGTGGTGGTTCTTCATGATGTGTGGAGATCTGAAGATGCTAAAGAGGTGAAATGGCTCAAAGATATTAGGGGGAGTCCCTCTCATATGTTTCTTGGTGAGATACATCATATTTTAGTGCTTTTGTGTGTCCTTTCTTCATTAGTTATAGTGTTTGGTTGAAGAGACTGTTGGCATGTAGCAAGAGGAAGTTGTTAAGGCAAGAAGAGGTAGGCTAAAGGTAAGAGGGAGTTTGTATCATATTTATAAGTTGGTTCTCTCCTATTGATATTAATTTTAGGTCCTCAAGATCAGTTTGTGCCCAATTTTTCATTGAGTCAAAGGGAGAAAAGGTTCATGTTGTGAGAGTGCTTAAAGAGAGAAAAGGAAGGTGAGATATATGATGAATTTTAACATCAATTACAAAGGGGGATATTATTGGAGAGTTTTTAGTGATTTCATGTAGGTGTCTAGGTGAGTGGATGAAGTTTCTCGATAGTCTAAGTGTCAATGACAAAGTGTATAGTGTGCTTGTCCTAGTATGCTTGAAGTAGGCTTTGTTGATATTTAATTTTGACATGATTAGGGATGGGTATGCAGTATTAAGCATATGTGATGGGTCCTATCAGAGGATAAGGATGATTAGAGAGCTTGTGAAAGTGCATAGTATTCATTTGGTTATTCATTATGTTAATCTTGGCATAGTTGGTTCTATGACACTAAAATATGAGTAGTTAGTTTGATGACATCACCATTATCATGCATGGATGATTCAAGGGGATTTGGTCATATGGGTGTGATCACATTAATCTCAAGTTGATATGGTTCAAATTTTAGGTCATGAGGTTGAGTGTAGATAAAGATATATAAGTACAAAGCTGGCCTCTTAGACAAAAGTTCACTAAGTTTCTATACTTAGCCAGACTATCACTGAACATCATGTAAACATGTATGATCCAACAAGTTTGTGAATTTATTACACTTACTTCAAAATTCAACAGTTGGAAAATTTTTTCATGGTGATGTTTTCTATAGTGCCAAGGATGTACCCTAAATATTTGGAGTCCTGAAGTGTTTTCTAGCTTGAGATATACATATTCAAAGTTGTACTTGCAAACTATGATGGGCTAGAGACCATCAAGATAAACTACATTAAAGTTTAAAGTCATCTAGTCAGTATATCAAATAGTTCATGTTAAATCATAGATATTGATCCAATGGTGCATGTAAAAGTCAATACCTCAAAGAATAAACATGTTAGTGACATGTGTCACATTCACAGAGCTTAGATAGAATATAATGATGAGTGTATAATCGTGAAATCAAAAGATCAATAGTGCATATCAAAGTCAATAAGTTAAATACATAGAAAGCATGTGGGGATGCTAAGTGTCACAATCATAGGAGCTTGGAGCATAGATCAATGGTGAGTGTTGCTAAATAAATATCAACCTATTCCATAGAGATCTATGGAGTGAATTTGTCCATAGTTTCTAGGAAGCATGAGATGAGGTTAAGGTGCTCAATGTTTAATGTCTGAATAGTGACCGTTAGAATTCAAATATTCAAATTTGAATGGAATAACTAATGATGAGTATTTGAGATATATCTTTTGATCCAAGATGAATTTATTGATGTAGTAAAAATCAAAGTTGTAGAGGACTTCAAGGCACATCCATTAAATTAGGTTAGATGGTTTAAATGTTTGTATAGTAAAATTTATTAAGCTCAAAATTTGACTATCTGTTTAACCATGGTCTGTACGTGATCTAAGAAGGATGATTGAGTTTCTTCTGATGGTATTTAGATGCTTCAATGGGATTGAGATATTAGAGATTTTATTAGAATCCATGAGGATCATTTATATGGATTTTGGAGGTTTGACCAATACATGTTTAGTATGAACAAATGCTTAGAAGTTGATAATATATCCATTCATGGTATTTTTGTGTATAAGGTCCAAGATTTATCTATTTAGCTTTATAAAAGGAGTGTTGTGATGACTGTGATCATTTGAGGATGTTGAAGGGGTCATGTGGAGCAGACCTATGCATTTAGAAGTGGTCCTATGTTTCTAATTTGCTTAACAAAGTTATAAATGGGGGAATAGGTCTCCATGATACCTATAACAACTACTAAGGCCTAATTGAAAGGTGTACTTACTTAAGTGTGACACATAATTTATATGGTTGACCTATGAAGATAGTATTAAGCTATATAAGATGTCTTAAGGTTTAAGGTAAGTCTAAAATCCTATTAAGAAGATAATAATCATGAAGTCTCTATAAAATCTGAAATCAAATGTGGTGATTTCTAGAAGATGTGAGTGCCCTAAGAGAAGAGGTGTGTGTGAGAGTTTTGGAGTGAAGGAAAGGGTGTGTGCCTATTGGATGGGTTGTAGGCTAGAGTAGGTTAATGACTATGTGTATGACCTATAGGTCATATTTATGATGTCAAGAATAGTGTTATTATAGGTTTGAAGTTTTAGGATGAGTAAAGAGGTCCAGAGTGATCTAAAAGGATGTTTTATATGCCTTGAGTGTGAGTGAAGGATAGATGATGTCTATGTAATCTTGATAATTGACTTGAGAGGTAGATCAAAGTGTGGACTCTGTGTGCGACCATTTGGCCATGTTGTGGAGGTTATGATATAGTTATTTTTGAGAATTATAGAGTGATTCAAAAGGTGCTTTTGGATGTTTTTGGTTGTGTGAAGAAGTGAAGGGGGTTGATATACATTATATCTCCATCAGTTTGGTAGGAAATTAGTTTTTAGGAAATGTTCATATCATAGGTGTTGGGAGGGTTCTCAACATCTAAGTCAAAAGGACCTGACTATCTTAGGGCTAGGTACCCCTTGTGGAATAGGTGTTTCACTAAATTCTAGTCAGAAGGACTTGACCATCTTAGGGGTAGGTGCTCCTTATGGAATGGGTGTTTCACTAAAGTATCATGTTTGTAATACCTTATAAGATAATTCATCCATGTTTTTTCAAGATTAAGAGTGGGTTTTACTCCCCAAGATGGTTTACCACATAGATCTTGGGTTGTGTGTATGATCATGCATTATCTATTGTTCATTGTTATGAATGACTTGTATATTCTATGAATGCTTGCGATAGTTTATTAAGGGTTGAAAGGATTATAATTAAAGTTGAAATATCTTAGATAACTAATTCACACGCTCACTCTTATTGATTATACCTCTAACACATTTCAAAAAAAACTAAATAAACACAAAAAAGAGGGAAGGTTAAGGCATAGAAGGGAAGCCTCTAAGTTTAAAATGAGATCAATGTAATGGTCATTGAACCAAGTGATTCTACCATAGTTACACCACTATAGACTGAGTTTCACTAAAGTTCTACTTCCAAAAACATACAGTTGGGAGAGTCTAATGGAACTAGGAATATAATTTCAATATGAATTCTTACTGAAGATTAAAACTAGAGGTTTATTGTTAAAAACACAAATTCTAGATGAAAATTTATAGCTAGGCACACAAATTATCTACACTTACCAAGAGAGAAATGAAGGACCTCACATAGAGAATATAATAACTAAGCACATCATAATCATGACATACATAAAGAGACAAAGTTTTAATCTAACTAACCTAGCACAATTGATCATTTAAAAATGAAGATGAAATAAAATTAAACACCAAGAAAGACCTTTTTAAAGAAATAGATGTTGTATTCATTAAAATAGTGAAAACTACTACAATAATTGATCTAGACCACTATTACAATCTAGAGCATAGAAGGAAATGTAGGTGAAATCCTGGTGATAATCTAAAAACACTTTCAAACAATTTTTGGTTGACCTTAAAATATAATATGACTCTTCTATAAATAGATAAGGATTGGGGCTCACCTCCAAATAACATTAAAATCCCATCTTGGGCCATGATGTCCACCCATTATAGTTACAATTGTATTTCAAAATTTGAACCAAAATAAATCACAACAAACCCATAAAAAATTTACGAGGGACTATTAGTAAACACATAACGCTAGCTAATAGGGGTCATCTCCCAACTACTTTAACTGGGAGCTCCTAACATCTAGTGTGGCTGTGACAAGGTCAAAGTCTTTGTCTAACTTAGACAATTTCATTAGAGGCTCCCTAAATATCACCTCTATCTGAGCTACTAATCTCTAGGAGATATAAAAAGCTACTTCCATTGAGGCTTAGACTCCATAAAATTGGTTGATGTCAGGGGATCTGAAGCTCTACCAATTAGAGCGCAATTGATTACTTTCTTATATGCAATTAAACATGGAATTATACTATAATGATAAAGTAGCTAGAAACTTGAGACAACAAAGAATTTGAGAGACAATACACACTCTTGTATTAAATACTACTAGAAGAAAATACAATAAGGAAGATGCCACTTCTTCCTCCACCTCAAAGGCTTGCCACACCTCAAGAACTTCTTCTCTCTCTCACTTGCTCAACACAACAACTCTAAAGCCTGAGTTGCTATCCCTCCTTGAATGCTACAGCTGATCTCCTTGACCTTACACCTGTAGATCTCCTTGACCTTGCTAGCTTCAATGCTTTTACTTGCCTTAGAATTAATTACAATACATGCCTTATGGGTCTATAAATAAGATCCCATGCTTACAAAAATAGAACTCTGACTACTAAAATTAGACACACAGCCCGTGACTTAAATTAGCCCCTTAGCATGCAAACACTCGGTTCACTTAACTGACTATTTGTCAACAACAGTTCCAAAAATACACAGGCGACCGACGCCGGTCCCTGCTAGTCTGGTGCTGTCAACGTCGGCTGACTCTCTGCCATCGCCGGTCTCCTTCTCCACTGCACTTGACTGACGTCGGTCATACTACCGACGCCGGTGGCTCTGGTTCTTCAGCATCCTTCCTTCTAGTGTCTGCAAATAGTTGAATCTTTTAGCTCCACACCACAACAATCTCCCACTTGGAGATAAACAATTGTAACTTGTACCTATACCTGTACCTGTACACCATCTATTTTGTTCCTTAGGCTCTATATCCCTCTTCAATGTCACTCTTGAAGACCAACCACCACGCAAACCTGTGATGCAATACCTGTATCTTATGCCATAAGAATTTTGTTGCTCCCAAATTCTCCATGACATACTTTTGAACCAACTCTACCCTTAGCTCAGAAAACTCCCTGTATATGAAACCCTGCAACAAGTAACACAATACAGTAACAAGATAATGTAGCTAATATTATCAAACCTGGTAAAGATAAAATACAATGGTCAAACCTCCATTGTTCTGCAGCATAATCAAGACCATATACCATAGCCTTCTGTCTCATGTGTCCATCCACTCTCTTCTCTAAAATGGGAATCCATCCCTCTATCTAGTGCTTCCTTCCAGCTGACAACACTACCAACAAATACCTGTTTGGTTCTCCAAGGACTCACACTCCTCATCCATGCCAAGCTCCCACTATTTCTGGATTCTACCTGCATTGCTTCTTCCATCTTCCTAGTTCATGACTATCAGTAAGCAATATAAAGAAGGTGAACAATGAATATGAGGTTCACATACCTTTCCTGACCTCCACATGGGTGTTTGAGACTTAGAAATTCACCCAACATCCGTTCCAGTGACCGATCTAGGCCATCTCCTAGTCTGCTCCCAACCGATGTCGATTCCCTACACTGACCTTGACTGCTGACGTCGTTTCCCTGGTAGACACCGGTGTCCCTCCTACTGACATCGATCCTTATGACCAACGTCAGACTTCTCCTATCTGACCTACCAACCCTGCTGGTATGCACATGGCCGATGTCGGTATCTGGATGACTGACGTCGGTGCCAAGCTACTGACATCGGTGTTTGTGTGTTCCTGTAAGTGATGAAATTTTCATCCACAAGCTCCTCTTGGATCATACCTCTGTCCATGCTACCCTGCTCAGATTTATTCAGCCTCTGTGACTGATCTCTGTCCTTCATCTCCTCCATAAACACCAAGGCTTCTTTGTTCCTATCAAAAGCATCAAATTTCCTCTTTCTGTAATGAACTATATTTATGCTTTCCAAATTTGAACACATACCTTTTGAATCAAGAACTTCCATTCCCTTCCTATTTTTATGACCAAGCCTATTAGGCCACATCTTCGAATCTACACCAGAAGTGAAATCAGTAATACAAGTAGACAGATAAAGAGTATCTACTTTCTTACCTCTTGCTAGAAAAAGTGCTCCTTTGGTAACCTTCCAAGAATTTACTATGAGGGTTATTGTGCATCCCTCATCTCCCAACCTTCCTACAAAAATCAGACTCTGCTTCAGAATCAGAACATGCATGACCTCTTTCAACACCCACATGTTGTCAATCTGCAATCTCAGCTACACTTTCCCTTTGCCAACTATCTGACAAGGCGTACCATCCCCTAAATAAAGAACTCCAAAGTCTCCCTATTCATACTCATAGAACAAATCTCTGTTTGGGGATGCATGAAAAGATGAACCAGAATCTAAAATCCATGATCCTACCTGACTATCTGAAGAAAGTATGAGAGCATCCTGCATCACAATATTTGCATCCTTTGCTTCTTCCATACCTCCATGTTGATTCTCTTTATCTCTCAACCAACACTCCTTTGTATGTCCTTTCTTTCCACAAAACCAGCAGGTAATACCTTTAGACTCGGATCTCCTTCCCAACCTTGATTTCCCTTGCTCAACCTTCTCCCTTTGCCTTTCCCTACTTTCTGCACTTAGAGCATTCCCTGATGATTCACCTGTGCTTCTCTTGCGTATTTGTTCATTCAAGATCACACTCACAACATCATCAACTTTTAAGATTTTAGAAGCAGATGCAGAATTACTTACTGCCATAACCATACCGTCCCAACTTTCAGGCAAAGAACATAAAATCAAGAGAGCCTTTACCTCATCATCAAAAACAATATTGAATGAAGCTAATTGGTTTACCAAACCATGGAAATCACTGAGATGAGTATGTACCGATCCACCTTCTTGCATTTGCAAAGTAAATAGCTGCTTCATAAGATAACCTTATTAGAAGTCGAGGGCTTTTCGTATAAATTTGCCAAGGACTTTATCAACTCTTCCATTGTCTTGCACTATGATAAGTTAGAAATCACAGATGATGCAAGGCTCAACCTTATGGAATCGAGAGCCTTCCGATCAAGAATGTTCCATTCTTCATCCTTCATATCTGTGGGCTTGCATGAAACCCCACCCAACAATAAGTATAAATCCTTCTAATACAGATAGTCCTCAATTTGCATCCTCCAGTGTTGATAATTCTTGCCGTTAAACTTCTCCATTCATAGCCTACTTTATTCTACCATTGTTGAACTCCCACTCACTCAGAAAACCCTGTGAATAACCTATAATCAAAAACAATACTTTGCTTCCTACAAACCGTAGCTCTGATACCACTTGTCAGGGGATCTGAAGCTCTACCAATTAGAGCACAATTGATTACTTTCTTATATGCAATTAAACACAAAATTATACCAGAATGATAAAGTAGCTAGAAACTTGAGACAACAAAGAATTTGAGAGACAATACACACTCTTGTATTAAATACTACTAGAAGAAAATACAATAAGGAAGATGCCACTTTTTCCTCCACCTCAAAGGCTTGCCACACCTCAAGAAATTCTTCTCTCTCTCACTTGCTCAACACAACAACTCTAAAGCCTGAGTTGCTATCCCTCCTTAAATGCTTTAGCTGATCTCCTTGACCTTACACCTGTAGATCTCCTTGACCTTGCTAGCTTCAATGCTTTTACTTGCCTTAGAATTAATTACAATACATGCCTTATGGGTCTATAAATAAGATCCCATGCTTATAAAAATAGAACTCTAACTACTAAAATTAGACACACAGCCCGTGACTTAAATTAGCCCCTTAGCATGCAAACACTCGGTTCACTTAACTGACTGTTCGTCAACAGCAGTTCTAAAAATACACAGGCGACCGACGCCAGTCCCTGCTAGTCTGGTGTTGCCGATGTCGACCGACTCTCTGCCATTTCCGGTCTCCTTCTCCACTACACTTGATCGATGTCAGTCATACTGCCGACACCGGTGGCTCTGGTTCTTCAGCATCCTTCCTTCTAGTGTCTGCAAACAGTTGAAGCTTTTAGCTCCACACCACAACAGTTGATGCTCACAGTGAATTGAGTTGACAAGTCTAACACTATTTAGTATCCTTATTGGTTTGGCTTGGCCACTTTTCCTTCATAACATGGTCAAATTAACCTAGGTGGACTCTGAATTCCCATTGGTTGAGTAGAGTGCCATCTAAGTGGAATAACATGGAGATATTGACCTTCTTGAAGTAAGTCAATATTTTCTTCTCTCCCTCTTACAAGGGTTATGTTGTAGTGCAGACTGAGTCTAAACACTCTTCCATCATTATTCCCAACATAAGTTTGTTATAACCCCAAATCTGAGGTTGAAATTAGTTTGAGCTCTAGGAACATCCCCTTATTGACCACTACTTGTAGATTCTAAAATTTTGTGTTGATTTCCATGATCCTCCCCATGTATGTCTACATCTTCTATATAATTGTATTAGTCTCAGACTAAGTCCCCTCTATTTTTCTAAGGATTGATAAAATTAGTAGGAAGGCATCATTGACTTGCCCAATTAGTCTAATTGGGAACATACTCTTCACTTAGGTCTCAAGAGTCTAAAATTGGCTCTACATGTCCTCGAGGACCTTATTAGACATGTCATGGGTAGCTCAAAGAGTGGAAAGTGGGCCCTTGACCATATTATCCTCTATTATAAGTCCATCCTTGGTGAGGGAAAAAATATCTTGATGGGTATGTCACATCATTTGGTTCCCATTCTGGATGAATCTTTGACTAAGCATCCTCTTCATGATCTCAAAGGTTCTATCAAAACTCCATTACATGTTTAAGTCACCTTGGGCATCAATATATGGTGCATGTGACCTTAGGACAATCCCTTGGGTTTTTGGGGGTATCAGAGGTGTGGTTGAGGTGGTGGTGAAGCATGGAGGATGAGGTGGAGGGGAGATGGAGAAACTGGAAGGAGTGAAAGAAGAAAGGAGTAGAGGTAGAAGGGGCATGGAGGTGAAAGAAGGGAGAATAATATGGGAGGCCCATGGGAACATTTGAGCTCACCATCATTTTTAGGTGAGGTTCACTTGAGGTGAGATCACCCCTAGGAATACATCATGGAATAATAACGATGAGATAGGATAGTTTAAGGTAAAGCTAGTGAGGCCTTAGGTAAGGGAGAGAGGGGTACAAGGAACTAATTATTTAATTACTACTAGGGATAGAGGATTTATTGAGACCTATAGAGGAGGTATATTTTTAACTAAAGGCCTTCAAGCTAGATCTAAAGGATGGGTCACCTTTTATTTCTTTTTAGGCCTCTTTCCTAGGTCGTCTCCATGTTCTATGATAGATGGTCTAACCGTGATGGTATGGGATACAATGGATGATAGAAATGGATTTGGATCCATAGAGGGGATAATTGGAATGATTGGAGTGGCGATCAGGAGGGTCCCTTCCTAAGGTGAAAGACTCAAAAAGGCTATAGTCACACCTACTGTTGAGGGCATGCCCAAGGGAGTCATTGGGAGGCCTTTAGGCTATGATATGCGTGGAGTGGAATGGAATGGATAAGTGAGAGAAATTAGAAGGATCATGGATAATTATAATTAGGTGAAAGATGAAAGGGAAACAATGGGAAATATATGGGGAGATGGAGGTGAACTAATGGGTGCTAGAATAGGGAGTTAGAACATGGTGGGAGAAAAGGGTGGAAGGGAAAGAGGAGGAGATGGAGGAGTGAGCTAGGGATCCTATATGGGTTCCCATTGAGTGCTTCATTTTGTGATCACTCTTGATATGTTATCTCTATCAAATCTTAGAGGCCGTAGTGTTGATGGTTAAGTAGGCTACACTTAGGTTACCTTGCATCATGTAGTTTTAGCTCAACTCTATTAAGGCTTGATTAATGTTTATATTAGAGTAATTAGAGGTATATCTCAAGGATAAATTAGAGTAAGTGGAGCATGAGGAAAAACTAGAAGAGGTGAGGTAGAGATGGAGCTTGAGGAGTTGAGGCTGATAACAGAAGTGAAGTAGGAGTTAAGGCTAAATATCAAGGTGGAGAAGGTAGTGAGATGAAATGAAATATTATCTAAGAGATGATTAGAGATATTTTAGTCGATCCTCCATAGATCCATCAGGAGCTAGAGGAGTTGATGAGGATCCTGCTTGAGCCTTATTCCATTTCTTCTTCCTCTTAGCTACTATCTGGGATAGTACCTCTTTATCATTAGTGGTATTAAAATAGAGCCCATCATTATCTTTGTCATGATGGCCTTAGTTGATGTTATCCCAAGTTAAATATTGTGATGAATAGGCCCAAATCACCCCTTTAAGGTCCCACTACCAAATCTTGCATTTTACAAGGGTGAAGGAGTCTCACTTGGCCACCATCTTTCATATTGAAGGGAAGTTTCTATAGATGTGGCCCCATATGGTGATCAAGAATAGAGTGAACACATTTTGTTGATGTTATACACATAACTCAAATATGTCATTCACTGGTTGATAAGAGATCTCCTATTCTACTCAGTGGTTAAGCACATAATATTGTAGGCTTAGGGATCTTGGAGGAATCTTATGAATTAGATCACTATGTCACATTTATACAGCTAGCATTCCTCAATGACTATGATAACATCCTAGATTATATTTGAGATCTAAGTCATTTGATATTTATTGAATTCATAGTACACCACAAACATCCCAAACATGTTAGTGAAAATGGTGGCCATAAAACTTGTAAAAGACCACATATAGAGTTGGGCCACTAGGAAACCATGCAAGAAAGGTTGATGACTTGAATGAGAGTGTCCCATAGATGGAATCAAGTAGGTATCTCATCATGTATAATATTCCCCTATTTTTATCATATTCAATGGTGTATACAAAATTCAATTTGATTAGGCCTCTAATGTATGGGATGCTAGAGTGAGCCAAAATCATGTGAAGAAGGGGCACCCATAGCTCATGGACATGTTGGTAGTCTAAGTCTCTAAACAATAGGTTCATTAGGATCATGCCTACTTAGACCTATTATTAGAAGGTTTATAATGTGTAATCATTGATATTTTATTTATTGACCCACTTGGAGTTGGGGTTCTCAACCTAGTCATAGAAGATGCCATAGATCTGGTGATTATTCATCTAGACCAACATTGTCACTATATTATATGAGGATGATAAGTTTGGGAGGGATTAGTATGCCTTGAATGCATTCCTATATATATATATATATATATATATATATATATATATATATATATAAAGTATGGTTTTGAGAGGTGGGTGAACACACCCAATCATTGATAGTGTCATATACATGGATAACCTTATGGAGGATGTCGCCCAGTAGGTCCATACAAGGAAATGCCTCTTGTTTTGCCATTTATCTATAAATTACAAACATTTTATAGTAACAAATGGTGTCCTTATACCTAGCATGCTAGTCATCAACATTGGCATAATCCTTGGGGACTTACTCAATTACTTTGAATATGTCATTATAGTGTTTTTATCTGGTTAAACTAGTAGGGAAAGTGGTGTCCCGATACTCAAGATCAACTTTTGGGTTTGAGGATGTAGTGCCCAATGGTGTAGGATAGAGATTAAATTGAGAAGTTTTAAATGTTGGAATAGGGGATACAGGTTTTCTATGTAACTTTGAAATCAAGGAGTTTGATATTTATTTTAAGGTATTAATGGCAAACATTAATGGGCTCCATTAAGATTTATAAGAATATACACACATCTCCTTGCATTAATGGCATTTGGTATCTCACTTTTTGTGAATTTTAAATTGATTTGGTGGCTAGATTTTCTCCCTTTATTTCTAAATTTAGAATTTAATTTGGAGCCCATGGTCCTTTGCTACCAGCTAGATATAACAATGGCAATGTGATGTTTTTAAAACTATCCAATTGACTCTAGATTCCCATTTTATTAATGCCCAGTGTATAGTAGGCACATAATCACATCTCTTATAGGCCGCTCACCCAACTCTTACTTTTTAACACATGTCATCTATATATTGGTCTTCTCATTAATGGTCAACACCTAGTCATGGTTCCTACTCCATGCCATTCCCATAGACTAGGTGATGTGCCACCTAGGGACATGTGGTACACCTTATTTGGCATTGGTTAACCAAACATACTTCATTATGAGATTATTGGGTCACAAGTGCAAACTACTTCATCTTTTCACTAGATAACATGGAAACTTCCCATTTAGGTGGGCTCTCTTAGGCTCTGGCATCTCTAATACATCTGGGGGACTAGATACATTGACTCTAAATGATGTGACTATTCCCTATTAGGCTAGGATCACCCAAGATATGACATCTCTCATAGATTTGGAAGACTATCTACTCTAACTCTAAATTATGTAGTTATTTCCCATTGGGTTGGGATCTCCCAAGGTCTAACATAACTGATAAGTTAAGGGGATTGGCCACTCTAACCCAAAATGAAATTATGATTTTCCATTGGTGTGGGCTCTCTTGAGCTCTAACATCTTTGATAGGTCCAAGGGACCAGCCACTCTGATTTCAAATGATGTGGAGATTCCCCACTAGGTTCAAGCGACGAGGCACTCTAACCCCAAATGACATGGAAACTCCCCATTAATTTGGGCTCTCTTAGGCTCTAACATCCCTGATAGGTCTATGAGACTATTTTTAGTGACTCTAAATGATGTGGAAACTCCTTATTCATCTGAGCTCTATGAGATTCACAAAGTGATGAAGTAAGAAAGACAAAAATAAAATGATTCATGAAATCTTACCTCTCAGACATGGAAAACATGATTTGCCATGGAATATAATGAGTTTTATCTCTAAGAATGGAACTAGAATTCATGAAATCTCCTTATGAAAATAAACCTAGAATATTAGTACCATGATATGTTAAAAGATAAAAAACACTACTTAGTTATTTTAATAAAAATTAAAAAATAAGTATGTTACTTCTTGAAGAAATCAAGGTAGTGTACATTATGAAATTTTGAGTAGACGTCACCGATGAGAATAATATAGATAGCTTTGAAACTCTAATTCATGAAATTTTTGTAGGGGTCCACCATTTTAGATAAAAAGGGGTGGTTTGGCCATAACAAATGACAACTTCTATGGGGAAAGTGATGAGAAACACTTAGAGTCTAAATAGTTTCTTCTTATTTCCTTGCTCATCACAAAGGTTTTATGGAGGGATATTTATTGTACCCAAAAAATATGAGGCACCAAGTCTCACAATAATAAGTGACATATTGAGCTTCGACTCATAGATGGCCACTAGCATGTGTGAGAAGTGATTTTTATTTAGATTCATTCTTAGATTATTTTTGAGTAATCAAGGGTGGATTGGTTATTAGACTTCCTCCAAAGCATTGTTGGATTTATAGATTAGGTGTAATGACTATGGAATTTATCTACTACGAAATATGAATCCATAGCCCTGATAGATATGCTTTTAGTCCCATTCATGGCCTTACTCCATTGCTAGCCAAATTGGATAGCATGTGGTGGAGATTTCCTATATAAACCTTTTGAGGTAGACTTAGAATTTAGATTACACATGCTTTCTTTATTATTTTCCAAGTTTACCAAGAATATATCATTACTTATTAGTCGTATCCATTGAGCATTCATGACCAAGCCTAGGGTGAATGGATAGGGGGAGCTCTGAATAGCCATCTAGTCCTTGATCAACTTGAACAATCTAATATCTTATGGAGTTACTATTTTAATTTCAACTTGATATCCATATTGGGTGTAGGTTATTTTAAAATCCACCTATTTATCTTATAATAATTATCCTCTTAGATATAGGATTTTAAGAGTCCCCTTTTATAGTCCCAAAATTTCTTAGATCAAAGGTTTTAACTTGGGCTTTCTAATTTCTTAGCAATCCTTCTAGGTTTTGATCACCACCTGAAGTAGTCACTAACAAGGGTTGTAAATTAGGGAAAAATGTGGAACAAAGAAGGGGATAGCGGGGAAAAATGCAACATAAATAAAAACACACAAAAAAAATAAACACACAAAAAATCAAACATATAACTAAAGTAAATCTATCTAATATATACATTACTACCTCCTACTTGGATTAGTAAGAAATCACTTTGGAGGGGACAATCAAGAAATAGTGATTTAAGACTATCCTTTTACTATAAGTGGTAAGTCATTTCCCTCAAGATCTTTGAGACAAAATTCATTTTGTCTGAGTATTTAAGCTATCTAGTATGGGCTAATCTAGAGGGGATCAAATTTTGAATTCTAGCCTTTCTTTTCATGGTCTTTATCCCATGTCAAGACTAGTTTCAAGATTCTAAAGTTATCTACCTTCACCATATTATCAAACCACCTCTTGATTGTGTCTTTATTCTTACTAAATCTCAACAAAACTTCATCACAGGCTTCTTTTAACTGAATGAGGTCTAGCAGTCTGAAATTCACTTTGCCATCCAATTATATGAACTATTACATGAACTTATAATTAGGAATTTTGAGAGTGACCAAAATTATTGGATCCAATCCATATATGAGAGGAAATGAGATATTTTGAGGGATTTTTTATACTTGGTGTGGTCTACCCATAAGGCAAATTTTAGCAATGAGTGCCATTCTCAAGTTTTTTCTTTGGCTAATTTCTTGATATCATCGATCAAGTTTTTATTAGTGGATAATGCTAATATATTCCCTTATGGGTAATGATTAGAGGATAATCAAGTTTGATTCCATTATCATAGACCCACTCTATGAATTTTGTGGATTGAAAGGCATGGCCATTATCACATACTAAAATAATAGGGACCCCAAAATGGGTGACTATGGCAGTCTCTAGGAACTTCATGACTTCGACAGTGGTGATCCTTTTGATCAAAACTACCTTGAACCATCTAGTGTAATAATTCATACCTATGAGGATGAATTTATGACTAGATGATAAATTAGGGTTAATCAACCCCACAAAATATATCCCCCATTGTGTAAATGGCATAAGCTCTATAATAGATTATAGTGGAATTATGGCACACATTTCCCTTCTAGAAAAGGTTTGGTATTGGTGACAAAAATGAATATGAGTATGAACATCTATGAACAATATGGGCCTATACTTAGAGAATGTTTTGGGCCATGTTGTTTATTATGGGATGGTTGAGTCACATTTTTTCACGAAAACTTGCCATTATCTCATTGTCCTCTTATTATAATACACACTAGAGGTAGATTCATTCATGGTTTATTCTGAATAGAACTCCTTTCTTTAGCATATAATGTGCATCTTTAAATCAGAGGGATCTTATCTATACATGGTTGAGTCCTAGGGGTACATTTCCATATAGTAGAAATTGTATAATCAGGGCATACCAATCTGAGTGTTGCACCCTTTGTTGGTCCACCTAGTGTATCTTAATTCTTTGGTATATAGTTGTGATTAGTTGGGTGAGGTCTTATCCCCTGACAGTCTTGGTTAGATTGATTTCCAAGTCATAATATTTAAATTTCATCATCCATCAACTTCTCCTCTTGCCTAGCTCATTATGTCCCAATATTTACTTTATAGCTAGGTCCAAGATAATGACATGCACACATTCTAGAGGATGTAATGCCTAAATTTATTCACTATCTTGACTAGGGAATAAGAATGTTTGTCCAATGTGGAATATCAAAGTTTATCATATTTAATATTAGTTCTCATAAAATACACCTAGTGTTCTTCTCCTTTTAACCTCTAGGTGAGGTAGGCAACAATGGTGTGCTGTGAAGTGAAAACATAAACATAGAAGTCTTGTGTATAGTTTGGGATAGTAAGGACTAGGGATTTCATGATAGCATATTTGATATCCTACAAATATTTCTTTGATTCTACTTATCACTCTACTTTAGCATCCTATTTTAGCATTGCCTTTAATGGAATCACTATTTCAATAAATCCATAAATAAACTTAGGTACAAAGTTAAATTTCCAAAAGAGGGATTTTAGTTCTTTCTTGATGTTAGATATTAATAGTTTAGATATTAAATCCACACTTTTTGGGATGATATAAATACCCTCCTTCATAAAAATGTGACCGAGAAGCTTACCTTCAGTGACATCAAATGTGCTCTTATTTGGCTTAAAGGAGATGTCATACCTTCTGCATCTTTCAAATACTCTCTCTAGGT
The DNA here is from genome assembly GCA_037957365.1 of Torreya grandis. Taxonomy (NCBI): domain Eukaryota; kingdom Viridiplantae; phylum Streptophyta; class Pinopsida; order Cupressales; family Taxaceae; genus Torreya; species Torreya grandis. The sequence goes on from JARHVA010000049.1 coordinate 4,846,509, forward strand.
GGTCCATATGATCTAACTTGTATTTAGAGAACATAGCTAGGTCATCCATATATTATTATGTACTTACTTATTAGGCCCTCAAAAGTGAAGTCTATTTATATTTGAAAGGTTGTATTAGTGATCATTAACCCAAAAGACATCCATTTATAAGTGAATTTTCCCCACTTAGTGGTGAAAGTAGTCTTAGTTTTATCTCCTGCATTGACTATGACCTAGTTATAGACCAAGAAGCCATCCAATAAGGACATCATCTAAGACCTACTTACCATCTAGATTGCCTCATCTAGTAAGGGAAATGGGTAATTATCTTTATCTAAGGCCTAGTTAAAATTTTAGAAGTCCAGACAAAGGAATATTTCACCATTCTTCTTGTACACTAGGACTAGGTGAGCCACCCACGTGGAGTGGTGGACCAGGAGAAATTTTCCCTGCAGAGGGTAATTTTTGAACCTCCTTATGAATCAAGGGTTCCAAGATTGGGTTAATCAGCCTCTATCTTTGTCTAAAGGTTTTTTGGTCAAGTTTTAAGGGGATGGTGTGATTAATTAATTTTAAGCCGAAGAACTTAAGGTATCCATAGGCCTATGTAATTAAATCCTTATACCTTAACAATAATCTATGTGACTATTATACTTCATATTCTATCCAATCCAAACCCATCTTAACTATTTGAGGGTTCTCCATAGAGCTGAGATTAATGAGTCAACACTTATGGTCTTCAAATGTAAGCATTTTAACCTAAAAGGTTGGGTCTGTTAGGAATGGTAAAAACATTCCATGAGGCCAAGATCAGAAGAGTTCTCAACAAAAACATCATAATATCTGCATACAAATGAAATGCATCACAAAGCAAATCCAAAAGTATATTCAAACTATGAAAATATGAATTAAGCTAATAAAAAGCACTTGTTTATATAGGCAAATCCAAAGACTAATCTAGCTATCCTAAATAATGTGGGATAAATCCATAATAAGAAAATTAAATAGTGTTAAATAGTGCTAAATAGTGCACCTAGTAAACATGAGATAAAGATAGGTAAATAACCTACTCTAACACCCCCCTCAAGTGAAACTAGGGGCTAAAAATAGTGAAAAACAAAGTGGCATATCCATAGTATGAATCTCGACAACTAAGCTTGATAAGGTACTCATGTACAATACATATCCATGAAGAAGGAAGAAAACCTATAAGAATAAAACTTCCCCCCAAAATCATCTGATATTGAAGCTATCGATACTCAATGTTGATATCATAAGATGAATAATGTTAATGTCTAGATCTTCAATTAGAAGACTATAGGATCTCCATCTGCATCGAACAATGTTTCTTATTTTTTGTAAAGGATGAACATGAATGACATATTGGAAGTCTACCCATTCCATAATGGAAGATTAAAGAGGCATCAGTACAAAGATATCTAAATCACATTCAAATCTAAAGTGTGACATAGGTTTGGAAAGATCATGCATATGAACCAGATGTAATGTCATAGAAGTGGACCGATCAAAATAAATACATGGAACATTCACTAAAATAATGTCCATGGGAAGTAGATCATAATGATCAGCAAGTGTACTCTCACTAAAACTAGTAGAGTCCTTTAAAGTGATAATTTATGGTGATTCGATATCCTACATAGGAACAAAGAAAGGTTCTAAAAATATATATCTCAATTTTGGTATAAATTCATCCCATAGAGATGGCTCAAAAAAAAAGAAGGGAAATGTCCATTAGGATTGTGTCATCACAAGAAACTATATGAGGAGGAGAGAGTACATCATCAGAAGATAAAACATTATCGATAGGAGAAGGAGATGGAGAATTAACATCCATGTCACCATCAAAATATAAATCCTCATTAATAGGAGGAGAAGGAAGTGGAACAGAAGGAGGTGGAGTAAAAGAGGGTACAAAAGGCCTAAAAGATTTAATATCCTTCTCAAAAAAGGCTACAATAGCATCCAAATCTCCCTTCAGTGATGTGACATCCATAATATGAATGTGAAAGCTATCTAAAACATTTAGGTGAATCAAATGAAGATCCTCATATTTCATAGATTTAATCTAATAAATTTCCTTCTCATTATTTAAGTTAGGAAGATCTCTAAGAACCAATCTCCAAATGCCTTTCAATTGAAGGTGTATCTTCATTTTGATCTTCCAAAGGGTGTGACTTGAGGTTATGAGGGACTCCATTGTTGAAATAAAAGGAAGAAGTTGAGAAGAAGAAAGAACAATCCTGCCAAAATAATGAATTTACATTCAAATGATAATGAATAAATAAAACACCCCAAAAAGTTTAAGCACCCCAAAAAATCATGTATTATAAGACCCCCCAGCTTGGCACTTTATAAAAGTAGTGATTTTTTACAATTTGATGATACCAAGTGATAGAGAATAAAAAAACATGCACTTTTTAAAAAAATGGAACTCAAATTTCAGTTATGGTTCAAAAGTTATAAGCATTTTGATTTCTCATAAAATGTGTCAAAAACAATTAAAAAATACTATGATTTTATGTTAGTAACCAAAATGAAAAATAACATAAGTGTTCAACCACTCATTAGAACTGGAACATTGCCATAGACTTAGAGAAGCCAATATAAGTGAAAAATAACCTTGTTGGTGACCTCAATGTTTGTGCAAGCAAATTTGACTTCCTCTTTTGAGAAAAATATAGCCTAATAAATAAAAATAATTAATTTATAGAAGAAAAAATGAATAGTTTGATGGTGTTTTTAGCTCAGATCTAAACAAGAACTCCACAATAATAACTAGATAGCAGAATAGAGATCTAATGATATATTTTTTTAATTTGATGAATTTTTTTCAAAGAAAGGTGACATCAAGGTAGAAAAGGATGCAACTCTCCTTGCTAACATAGGTCTGATATTTTGTTTTATCTAAGGATGCCTTTCCACATAGGTTTGAGAGCACAAAAATATCTTCCAATGCCAAATTCAAATAACAGAAACAATAAAGGTAGTTCTACAGAAAGATTGGCACCAAATAGAGGAAAATGATGACACAAAGGTTGTAAAAATTCAATGCAGAGGTCCTCTTCATATCTACAATGCCTTCCAATACCAGTGCCCTCCAACTACGTAGTAGATCACAAAAAACACTTCTACATTGTGAAAAAAAGGCAAGTTCAAATATGATGCCAAGCTTAGAGAAAATTATGCCAAAAACACCAAATTAGATCTCATAATTAGATCTCAATGAGCTATTAAAACAAATCTTTAGATACCATAATTAGATCTTAAAATTACAAATCTTGGATATGCATCAAATAATATCTTAATGTTTATTTCCAAAAAAAATTCAATGCTAGTTTAGTGTTTTAGAAGCAATAAAAGATTCAAAAGAAACAACAAAAAATTTAAAAAAAAAAGGTTGAAAAATATAAAAGAGGCACCAAGATCTTCTCTCTGAATTACAAGCTAAGGATGGTTAGAACTTCTTCAATGGATATGGTACCATGTTAAGAATGGTAAAAGCATTCCATGAGGCCAAGATTAGAAGAGTTTTCAACAATAACATCACAATAGATGTAGACAAATGAGATGCATCAAAAAGCAAAGCCAAATACATATTTAAACTATGAGAATATGAATTAAGCTAATACAGATCACTTGCTTATATAGGCAAAACCAAAGACTAATCTAACTATCCTAACCAATGTGGGATAAATCCACAATAAGAAAAGAAAATAGTGTTAAACAGTGCACCTAGTAAACATGAGCTAAAGATAGGTAAATAACCTACGCTAATAGGTTCTAATGCATCAAACACTCTTTCAGTTGAAATCATCCCCTTATGGATCCATTTCCCATGAATGTTTAGGATCACATCCTTATCCAACTCAGTCCTAGGGTTGTCTCTATCCTTTTCATCTATGACTTGGGCCTCAAATATCCCCTCATTACTGAGGAACTAGATAATTTTATGGTCATCTTCAAATACATGAAAGTTAGTCATGTTATCTAGGATGGAAGGATAGGGGAGAAGTTCCATAGATAACTCTTATAGCTTAGTTTCATCTAGAGGGGTTAAGTTTTCCATAGTCGATGATATAAAGTCTTCTACCTAGTTTTCCTCTCGAGGAATAGCGATGATATTGAATGTGTTGAAAATATCAATCAGGTCCTAAGCTCTATGTTTATAAATTTTGAGATATGACAATTTGCATTGAAACTTAGTTTTGATTTGGTTGAATACTAGTTCAGAGTCATTGAATACACTTAGTTCATTTTCCTCATGTCTCAATGAAAATTGTAATCCTAGGATTAGAAATTCATATTCTACCAAGTTATTCATACAAAGTAACTATATCCTATAGGACACCAAGTATTTCCTCTCTAAGGGATCTATAATAAAAAAACCAACTCCACGACCTCATTTAGAGTGAGCTCTATCTAGAGACAATAGGCCAAGCGAACTTGGGTTGTGACTAGTTTGATTTTTTTAGGCTTGTTGCTTAATGTGTAGATGCTTAGGTCTAAGGAAATTAGGTTTATCTTTTCATTAATAGTGTTTTATTTAGTGATCATGTGTTTTATAAATGGTTCCTTGTCTACTTATATTTGGTTGGCTACTCCTCTTTAAGGCAACCACATATGGGAGAAATTTTTGGCCATATACCCATTCAATTATTTGGACCAGTCTCTATTGAGAAACATACCATAGGCTTATGGGATGTCAACCACTTGAATGTCTATGAAGTGTTGAATTCTAGGTTCAAATTCCAATTAGATGTAGACATTTAAAAATTCACCTATCACTTTCTCCTCTAATTTATCTAACTAGACTACTACTTTATCTAATTTTATAGTGGTTAGATTGAGTTTCTTACATATGTCTACTGACATCACATTGGTTGAGGCCCTAAAATATACTAAGCAGTTATGCAGATATTTTCTAAATAATCAGATGGTCAAAAGGAATAGGGTAACATCCATATTATTATGTTGGATAAGCACATTGGTGTGTGTTTTTATCAGTTTTGGCTATACTTATGAGGTTGGATGTTGAGTTAACGATTTTAACAAAAGGTTTCACTACTCTTTGATTTAGGAAAGCTCATGAAGGACAATGTTATACTTGATTTTACTCATGTCCTCAACTATGTTATAACCCTATTTTCTTTTGAATAGCAGGGTTTCCACAAACATCTTAGGCTCTTAAAGTCATGGAGGTGGAGGATCATTCTTGGCATTTTGGTCTAGTGGGGTTATACCATTATTTGGGTGGTTGAGGTAGTAAGGGTTTGTTATTTCCACCTACTCTTAAGGGCATAATTATGCCTTTGGAACTACTAAAACACCTACACCTCATTAATACCTTCTTATACCATATTTTATTCTTGGTTATGGAAGTCTAATGTTTCCAATACCATGGTGATACTAAGGGATTTAATCGATTTGGAGGATTCTATATGATTGGGAACTACCTCATATTCTTTTATTTCATTTTGGAAAATTTTGAACTCAGAACCAAACACCATGCATTCCATCTTTCCATGTGTTGTTATGTTATGCACTTAACACCAATTAGGAATGGCTATCACAAATATATTAATCTCAAAGAGCCTTTGGGTGAAGGTTCTAGGGGTTGTGAGGGTATTTTTATCTCTTGTTTAGTCTTTTATAGATGAAATTCTTGTTGAAGATTTTTGTATTAGCATTTATCATCTATCTCTATAGCCCTAGGAAGTCATTGTTGAGCTTTAGTACCATTTTTTGAATGACATCCATCTTAGTTTTAGTGGACTCTTGAGGCATGGTTTGAGTTTTGTTATCCATAAATAATGCCAATTGATCTTGAGTCCAAGTAACTAGATCTATACCCCTTGGGTTTAGGAAACCCAGTGGTTGGTTTGAATTGGGATTATCTAATGAGAGATGATGCATTATAGAGATAAACTGGGGCATAGGTGCATTCTAGTTAATATTAGGTAAGAAGTTCAAGGTAGGTATTTGTGGTAGCATACCAAGAAGGGGGTTCACTGTGTAGCCCTAAGGTTTTAGTTTCCTATCCACTTTTATGGCTCCTACATATGATAAGGATAGGTATGTTATAGTTACATCTCTTATTAAGAACATGTTCACATAAGGGTCCAAGGCATTCTTGTAAATTCCAAGTGCTAACTAAGGATTGGGTTGGTAAAGCAAGATTACCTAGTTATACATATTTTGGAACTTAGCATTGAAATTTATAATGGGATCAATGGGATCCCTCTTGATATAGATGAACTACTACTACATGATGTTGGGTTCTATTACTTGGCCAAATTAGGTGAGGAAAGTATAACTAAAATGACCCCAAATTAATATAGAGTCTTCAATAAAGTTTAAAAACCAATCATAGGTAGAGTCTTTAAATGAAAAGGGAACTTTTTGTATGCCACATCCTCATTTTATAAATTCAAGAGTCTCAAATAGGTCCTATACGAGGTTATGTCTTCCTCCATGTTCATCCTACACTAGGGGTAAAATGAGTAAGACTCTAAGGGTTCCTGGGTAAATCATGGACAACTCTTAGGACATTAATGGTTGAGCCAACAAACCAATCTATCTTGGGTTATTTATTTTATATATGTTGCAAAGAGGAGCTGATAAGGATAAATGTAGGTTTAGGTTGATTGGACTAGGTTTTATTATGGAAAAGTAGGGGAAACTACCAATCTACCTTGGTAGGGCCTAGACTTGGTAATGGGTGAACTAGTCTCTAGGATGATGCACAATCAAATGATAGTTAACATGTTGTTATTAGAAAATATAACTTAATATATCCATAAAATGAGTTGAAATTAAAAAAAAATCATGAAGTGTTTCCCTCCTTCTAGTGTTATTTTTTTGTTCACTCCAATCTTCTCCTTACCATGAGGTGCCCATTAGATTGGGCATTCCTTAAAAAGGGGAAGATGGGGACAAATACAAACTTTTCTCCTCCATTTTAGCACTAATATTCGATTAGCCTAGGGCATGTCTATGGGTATTGAAATTCAAAAATGGAGGTTGTGTGAATAGTCTCTACGAGATGCACTATTACCACTAGAGGTTAAATACACTATACTTCACACAAGTTAAATATAGTTATGAATACTTTGAGTGTTGGGATTGTTCTTTCTAAACACCAGGGGAAGGAGCATTTTAGAAATAATAAATGAAAATAAAAGAGAGGGAAGGGTAAGGTACATAAAGAAATCCTCTAGGTCAAAAATGAGATTAATGCAATGGTCAGTGAACTAAGTGACTCTGCCATAGTTATACCAATGTAGATTGATTTTAACTAAAGTTCTATCTCCAAACATATAATGGGGAGAGTTTGTGGGAACCATGAGTATGCCTTCAATTTGAATTCCTAATAAATATTAGTACTAGAGGTTTATTTTCAAAAAACACATAATATTTCATATGACAATTTACATCTAGGCACACAAATTATCACCACTTACTAAAAGAGAAATGAAGGAACTCACACAAAGAATTTAAAACTAAGCACATCATAATCATGGCATACATAACATGACAAAGTGTTAATCTAATTAACCTAGAGTTATGGATCATTTAAACATGAACATGAAATAAAATTGAACACAAAAACTCCCTTTTGGGGAAATAAAGATTGTATTCATTAGAAGAGTGAAAAACTGCTATAATAATCGATCTAGGCTACTATTATTATCTAGACTATAGAAGGAAATGCAAGTGAAATATTGGTGATAATACAACAACACTTTTTGATTAATTTTTGGTTGATCCTAAAATATAATACAACTCTTATATAAATAGATAAGGATTAGAGCTTACCTTCAGAAATCTTAAGAATACCATCATGGGCCATGATGGCCACTCATTGCAGTTACAACCATATTTCAAAATTTGAACTAAAATAAATACCAACAAACCTATAAAAAAACTACAATGGACCACTAGCAAACATATAAAGGTGGCTAAGAGGGGTTGACTCCTAACTACTTCAACTAGGTACTCTTAGCATCTAACATGATTACCATAAGGTTAAACTACTTGTCCATCTTGGCCAAGTTCATTGGAGGCTTGCTAAAGATCACCTCTATTTGAGCTACCTATCTATACGAGATTTGGAAATATACTTCCATTGAGTCTTAGACTCTAAATATTTAGTTGATGCTTGTAGTGGACTAAGTTGATAAATCCAACACCACTTGAGTTCCTTTCTAGTTCACCTTGGCCCTTTTTTCCCTCATAACCTGGTTAAATTGACCTAGGTGGACTCTAAATTCCCTTGGTTGAGTAAAGTGTCATCCAATTGGAATAACATAGATACATTTACATCCTATAATTAGGTCAATATATTCTTATTACCCTCTTCTAAGGTCTCTATTGTAATATGGGCCAATACTAACCACTCCTGTATCACTACTCTCATGTTCCTAGCATAAGTTTGGTACAACCCCAAATTTGAAGTTAGCATTAGTTTGAGATCTAGGAACATCCTCTTGTTGACCACTACTTGTAGCTTATAACATTTCCTATCAATTTTTGTGATCCTCCACATGTATGTCTATGTCTATTGTATAATTATGTCAATCTTGGCCATTGTCCCTAATAATTTTCTAAGGATTTAAAAAAGTAGTATGAGGGCATCCTTGACCAACCTCATTATTCTGATCAAGAAAGTACTTTTCACTTGAGACTTGAGATTATGGACTTGGCTCTACATGTACTTGAGGATCTTCTTAGACATGTCATGGGGATCTTGAAGGATGGATAGTGGGTCCTCGGCCATATTCTCTTCCTCAATAACATTCTTCACCTTGGTGATGGAAATAAATATTGATGGATCTACCATATCATCAATTTACCTCTTAGAATAATCTCTAAGTAAGCATCCTCTTCATGCTCCTAGAGGCTTTATCAAAACTCCATTATATGTCTAGGTCACCCTAGACATCCATCTATGGCACATGTGACCCTAAGATCATCCCTTGGGTTTTTTTGGGTGTATGAGGTGTGGCTAAGATGTTGGTGAAGGGAGGAGTATGAGGTGGAGGAAGCAGAGGGATTGAATGAGGAAAGGAGTGGAGGTAGAGGGGACAAGGGGGAGAAAGGAGGGAGAAAGAAATGGGAGGCCCATGGGAACATTAATCTCACCATTATTCATGGGTGATGTTCACTCAAAGTGGGATTTCCCCCAAGATGATATCATGGAAAAATAGGGATGAGATAAGCTGATTGAAGGTGAAGTGAGTGATGCCTTGAATGAGGAAGAGAGGGGGTCAGGGATCCAATCACTAGGTTGCTACTACTAGGGTTGGGGGAGTTTACGAGACATATGGAGGAGGTGGAGATAAAACTAAAGGCCTTCAAGATGGAGCTTAAGGATGGGTCATCTTTTATTTCTTTTTTAACCTCTTTCATGGGTTGGCTCTAGGTGTTATGGTGGATGGTCCGACCATGATAATGGGGGATGTAGGGGCTCATGGTAGAGGACTTTGAGCCATGGAAGGGAGTGTTAGGTTGAAAAGAGTAGAGATTTGGAGGGTCTATAATATAGGTGGTAGGTTCCCAATAGCTATAGTCACACTTGTTATTAACATCATTCCCAAGGGAGGCACCAGGAGGACTCCAATTTGTGAGATGGGTGGAATGGAATGGAATGGGGAATTGAGGATGCTCAAAAGGACTAATGCCAATGGAACTTGGGTAAAATATGGAGTGAAAATAATGAGAAATAGATGGGGATATGGAGGGGAACTAATGGGAATTAGAATGGGGAGTTAGAAAATGATAGGAGAAATATGTGGAAAGAAAATGGGAGGAGAGAGAAGAGTGAGAAAGAGAATATGGATGGGTGCCTCATTCAAGACTCAATCTTAATTTACCTAACCATATCAAATATTAGAGGCTACAATATTGATGGTTGAGTAGGGTACATTTGGGCTACATGACATCATGTACTTTGAGCTTAGCTTTGCCTAGGCTTGGTTACTAGTACTACTAGAGGAGGCAGAGGCATAGCTTGAGGATAAATTGGAAGAAGTGAAGGTAGATATTGAGGAGTAACTAGAGGAGGTGAAATTAGATTTGGAGTTTGAGGATCCTAGGCCATTATCAGAAGTGGAGTGGGAGTTGGGGTTATAAATCAATGAGTAGAAGGTGGTGAGATACCCTACCAGACTCTCTTGAAGATAGCCAAAGTTGTTATATCTAAGTCCTCCATGGACTAAGGAAGAACTAGAGAGTTTTGGAGGGCCTTGATTGAGCCTTCCTCCATTTCTTATTCTTCTTAGTTGTTATCAAGGATAACACCTCCTAGTCATTAGAAACATTTAGATGAGATCATCATCTTCTTTGTAACATTTCCACTGGGATATACTTAGAATAATGCATTTTTTACAATTTAATTAATGTATTTTTCATTAGATTTCACCATGAGAATATAATTAGTGATCTAGATAAAATACTCTAATTATGTTAACTTTAAAATAAACATATAACATCTACTTATCATTGATATAGCCAGACAATGGGGGTGATTAATACTCAAGATATTTTAACTAATGTTTTAGGCATAATGGTATTCAAATATATAAGGCAACTCCATACACACCATAATAGAATATAGTTTTAGAGTAGAGGAATAACACACTGATCGATGAGGCCTAAAGTATGCTTAGAGGTGTGCATTTAGAGTATAAATTTAGATCTAAATTAGTGTATATTGATTTTTTACCTTTTTAAATGTCACTCACATCAACAGTGATTGATAAGAAGCCATGTTTATGACACCTACATAGTTTTGGTTTTGAATCTTATCTCACATACCCAAGGAAAAAAGGTATAAAATTGACTTTAAGTCTACAAAATGTATCTTTAATGGGTATGGGAGTGGTTTCAAAGGTTAAGATTTGTGGAATTGTATGAAAATATTGTAATTTATAAATATAATCTAAACTATAACTTGTGAATATATTTTGTAAATAGTTTTTACTAGCTATTATCTTCCCCAAACCTTTCTCTTTCACTACTACTTGGGGGATCATTTACTCTTTCAATAAAATATCTCTAATTCTAACATCTTATTTTTTGAAAATTTAAACTGTGATATCTCTATGACCATGTCTCAATTCCTCAAATAATTTCTCTTCCTCTCCTTTATATAATACCATTTCTTGTAACTATGAACTACAACTATCTACTAAATGTTTTACTTCTACAATATCATTTTCCTTGTCCTCGTTCATCTCTTCATCATCTATCTCTTATTCATTCTCCTTATCTTCCAACACTCTTCTTCATTTATCAAAGCATATCTTTCCTATTTTCTTCTCATTATTTTTATACTTTACCTATACTTGTACTCTTATTCATAGTTAGCTAAGTATCTTTCTATTTATTCCATATTTTCTATTTTTGCAATTCTTTTTCTAAATCTAGACTCTTTTTCTAACTCTATTTTCCTCAATTTTCCATTCTATATTTAGGTCCAATATCTGTCTCTTCAAATTCTCATCATTCACCTTTGGTCACACACATCCCAACCTTATTGCCAAAATATATTAAAATTGATGTAAATATTATAGTCAATGTTATATCTCAACCTTCCAACAAGATTATTTTATCCAATCAACCAAGGAGGTAATTTTATATATTACCATAACCACATCACAAATTAATAAAAAAATATGATTGAGTTCAATCTCATTGCTCTACTTCCACCAATAAATAAGGTGTTTTATCTTCTTGGTTGCTTCTGTAGTAGTAATTTTGAGCAAATGGATTAAACTATGCAATTTAAACCCCAAAATATCAAACTACCTAAGTAAGATCTAGATCTATTAGAATCAAATGCAAATAGATGAATAAATAATTCAAACCAACATTCTAATCCTAAATATAATTAATTAAAACCAAGATTAACTGGATCAAAGACAAGAGGATTGGATTGAGATTACCTTAGACTCATAATTTTGACATTATGTTGGCATGATCAAGGTTGTTGATTATGGATTCAAGGATTAGATTAGCATGGACTTAATAGATTTATTCTTAATTTATAGTTAGATTAGCCATGAAGAAATGACTTGTTTATATAGAAAATGTAAGGAAGAATCAATGAATAGAATTTAATCTTGGACCATTGGGATCAATGGTTGGAAATTTTCCAAGGAATTTTTAATTCCTTGAAAACCTCTATAATAGAGGGTTTTATATAAGGAAGGCTAAGTTAGAGAGGATTTTACAATTGGAGAATTATATAATCCTCTTAAGGATTAATTAAAATTAGGTAGGGGACTAGATAGGGATTAGATGGGTGATTAGGGACTAAGGGTGTGGGAGAGCCAAGGAATAAGCTTAGTAGGTGGGTAGGTGTGTCATGGGAATTTAAAATTCCCAAATAATGGATAAGATAGATTAATAAATGATTAAGATATTATTAGTGGAATTAGCAGATTGGTGGGGAAGAATAAGGTTAGCAAATGAAGAAATGTTGAATTGGGGATATTAGATAAATGACTAAGATTATAATAAGGGGGATAAATTAGTGGGCTCACTTAGAATAATTAAGGTGAGTGGATTTAGGTGCATATATTTTTCCCCTCTTTGAAAGGGCATTGCGAGAGGATGAAGTGGAAGGAGTAATGTTCTTTCAAAGAAAAACCATGTCATGGATGAATGTTAGTGGATATAATTCCCCCCTCGATCGAACATATGGGAAAGAATGAGATGGATGAACACTCTAAAGAAGAAACAAGGGGTAGGATATGATGAATAGATGAGGGGATGGGATGCAAGATATTGAGATAGATGATGAAGAATATGGATGTAACTTGAGCAATGACCTACAAAGTGATGATTCCACTAGCAAAGACATATGCATACAGAGTTAGAATTTACTATGTTATGGTTATCAACACATCCCAAGTGGGAATCAACCGTAACATGATGATGAAAGGCTAAAAGATTTCAATGTATCCCAACCAAGTATGCATGCACGGGAGATATTTTTTCCAAGGATTTGATATGATTGATGATTATATCTGAAGGCTATTATTGAACAATATGATGAAAGAGATGAATAAGAAGAATGATATGATTGAGTGGCTAAAATATGAAGGGGAAGAAGCAAATCAATGATTCATAATGTGATTAATAACAATGATTCCCATAACAAGGACACATGTAAGGGATCATGAGATGATAATAGATTCATATTCCTAGTTATGCCCCAATTGAGGGAGGAACCATACACCTATAAACGATGAATTGACTAATCAATGATAATGAAAAAAGAGATGTATGTTGTGATTTGTTGAGCCCAATAAATAGGTGTGGATGATTGATGAAAAGGTTAGAGAGGTGATTATGGATATGGTGATTGATCAAAAGACCGGTTAATTAATGATTGATATTATATCTCAATGATTTGACTGATGTAAGACTTGAGGATGATGTAATACAAGAGATTAATGATGGGAAAAAGAAACAGTAAGAGTGGTCAAACTATCCTTGGGCACTCAAAATTATCTAATTACTACCTACATAGTCTAAAAAGACCTCAGGATAATTTAGTTATGACTTGATAATTGGTGGATTAAAAGAAGAAGGTGATGATAATGTTTAGTGATTAAAGGATAAAATATTTGGATGTTAGATGAATGGATTTAGATAGTTATAGAAATGAGGGGTTTGTAGATGAACAAGCCATCATATCTATCATAAGGATCATCATAATCTAATAAATCCAATAATATTTAACACTTGGTGAGATGCCTCATGATATAAGCACAACCAAGAGGGCATTACACCAAAGTACATGGGCAAATAGTAAACTTTGCATCATTAAGGGCATTTATAAACATTATTGGTGCTTTGGTATCCTCATAGCATCTTATTTTAGTGCCCAATAGACAAAAAGAGACATGATGCAAACATAATACAAATAAGATATATACATGATGCAAACAAGTCAAACAACATAAAGAAAGTAACACACATAATTATCTACATGTAATGTCACAATGTCTCATCTAATGATGGGATGAGTGATTGGGTTGGGATGATTTAGGATAATCATGATGTGATTGTGGATTTAGGATAGATTTATATAGAATAATGATGATGATTAGGATTAGGACTCAGGTAAAGATATGGACATGAAATAGACTAATTATTTGGATGAGAATAAGAATGTGGATAAGGATATGGATGTGGACTATATGAGGGACTAGGATTAAGATAAGGCTATAGATGATAATAGGACAAGATAACTACGATGATAAGATGATTAGTAGATAGTACAAGTCAAGATGACTAAGACATAAGACAAGGTAAGATGATAATGAGATGGAAAAATTAGGACATTGGGATACATAGGACATATGATAAGATGACACAAGACAAGCCAAACCAAATATTTTGGGATTTTATGGATTTTATAATTTTTTTGAAATATTTCAATTTTTTGGATTGTTTGAATATGTATGTATACTATACAAATGGGGTTATTATCAAATGGAATACCAAGCCTAGCAACGAGGATAAGGGTGTATGGAATAATGGATGGTATGACAAAAGAATGAGGGTGATGCTAAAAAGGGGATAAGGAATAAGGAAGAATGGACTAGGGAACACCAATGACCACATTATGAAGGAACCAAATGTTTAGTTTCTTGACTACCAATTGAAAGATATGTCAATATAATTCTAAAACATGTCTCAAGACATCTTTGACTTCCTTATGAAGGCAAAGACTAGAAGAAAAGATGGACATAAAAGGATGTAGGATATGATGGAAAATAATGGATAAAAGGATAGGATATGGATGGAATTAACAAGGGTGTAAAAGGGATATGAAATGGATGGATTTTTCCCCCAAGTGTTGAGGTATAATGTAAACAATATATTACTTTACCATGATTCCAAAAATTGGTTTTCATCATGGTACTTGTGAATGGAACTAGAACACTAGTTTTCACCATTATATGGATGATTTTTTTGAATTTTATTTTATTTTTTAACTTTTTTATTATTTTTTTGATTTTTTTATGGAATATCAATTTATAAGAGGTGAACAAGATGAAAGATCTAAAATTTTTCATGATCTTCAGCCAACACCTATTCTAGAGATATGTGATGTTAGGACCATGTTATCACCACTAGATGTATTGGGGTCCATGTGACCTTTGATGATTCTTTATTGTGACCCCTTTATATAACTAGGCCAGGTATCTTTGTTACCCCCATAAGAGATAATGTTGCCTGAGTGGGTGATATTAGGTATGTATTGGATTTGATCATGATGCTGATGAGAATGTATTAGACTAGAATGGATGGTAGGACTTTATGGGATTGTGGGAGCATGATATGAAGATGTGATGGGTGATAGAGGATTAGGATTATCAGTCACACACATTGTTATAGATGTTAGATGTTATACATTTAATTGGTGCCAATTGACAAAATATTGCATGAGATCCAAGATGTTTTGACTTTGTAGTTCATTTTTAATCCAATTATTTGATGGATGATTGGCCTTATGGATAGTGATTTTGACATTATTTTTATTTTTTGATTGGATTTAACTTTGACTATCCCCTAATGCCTAATTTTTTACTTCACCAGAGGAGATTAATTTTTGACTTGATAGATAATGGTTATTTTGACTTTGACAATCCCTTAGTGCCTGATTTGGGGCTTTACTAGGGAAAGACATTTTTGGATTAGGTCAATGCTTTATATCTTCTTGATTTTGATTAATGAGATCAAAGGATATTTTATTATTATGATTAAATTATGGAATATGGTCTTAGACCTTTGTATTTGTGACACATGTTATATTACTTGGGGAGGAATCCAATGATGTATGTTCATGTTCATCCCTATAGAGGGAGGTGATTAAATTATCATTGATAATAAGAAAGGATTATATCATAGATGAATATGGGGGAGCTGGTATGATGAGGTCAATGAGTGGTAATAGGATAATATAATCTTAGTAGGGGTTCCTAGGAGACCTAATTGTGACATCAGATAAAATCTCCTCAAGATCAACAAAAGCATAACTAAGATTAGTTGTAGCATATGCATCCAAAGTAGAATCGGATTCACTCTAACAATATTCGATAAATAAATCTTTCAATAAATATTTTATGACTTCATCATCTTGAATAGGATAAAAATATATGTCTAGTGACTAAATATCATCTAAATTAGAAGTATCTTCAAGAAGGCAAACATAGTCATCATTTGCTACAACATTTATGAGGATTGATGTTTTGATGAGGAATGTCATCTAGATACTAGTGTTAAACATGATCCTAATGTAGATAATATTTGTATTGAATTTGATGTTGACTTTAATGTATAAGATGTAATGATGTTAGGAGAAGATGAATTATCTATAATTGACCTCTTGACGTGGGGTTCTTTATATGGTGGATGATGAGGAGAGATGGAGGTAAAATGGATTCAATAATGATAGGCCCTTGGAAGGACTCATAAGGGAAGGAAGGACTAGGCTCATGAGGAATAGAGTCATCCTCAATGGAGGATTTGTCAAATATGGGGGGACTATGGAGGATGGATGTGGTGTCTTAATCTTGGCTGGGAAGGGGAAGGGTTTAATTATGATTGAGAATGGAATCTTGGCATTAATATTCTTCTTTAACCCGTGATATAGACTCATCTGGTTCATCCTCAATTTCTATATCACCATGGTTGATGAGGTTTTGGATGTAGTTTTGTAAATTATGATATTGAATAATGGTATGCCCCCAAGTTAGGTGATATACATAGAATTGGTTTCCTTTATACTAAGAGGGCTTAGGCATAGTAGGATTAAGATGTAATATGGGTGGATAGACCATCATGTCATTAGCAACAAGTTGGTGGAAGAGAAATTTTAAACATATAGGGAGATGATTATATGGGATGTCTTCACTTTTGGCTCTAGATGTGGATGCATTAGACCTTAGATTAGATGGTTGTTGACATGACTCGATGGGTGGACTTATAATAAATGAGGTGGCCAAGATAGGATTCTATTTGATAGTGTAATAAGGGGTTGATTATTGACTATGAAAAGTGGAAGAAGTATTTGAATGAGACTCACATGGATGGGTTTAGATTGGAAGTAATGGTGGGTGGATGGGGTCAAAGTCTATAAGACATAGAGTGCTCATCTTAAGGAGGTGAGAAAGGAACATATCCCTATTGTCTATGAGGCATTGTTCAATCAAGGCATCACTAAATTTTATTCAATAGATAAATATGGGAGAAAGTATAGATAATGTGGTTTATCAGCCTCAATCGATGGGTGTGGAGGATTGAGTGGAAAGATTAAGGGATGAAGATGGTATGTGTGGAAAAATTGTGAAAAAAATATTACTTTAGCTTGATTTCAAGTTTGAATCAATGATATGAGATGTTAGATGGGATAAAACAATATTTAAGTAGACCAATTAAGATGTGAGCTAGACATTTGATGATTGGGATTTGATTTGACTAGATGAGCTATGACAAGATCTGAGATTAGATGAGGGGATAGACTAGCCTGAGAGATTAATTATGACTGGATTGATTATATTAAGGCTAGATCAAGTCTAATATGATTGACTTAAATAAGATGAGAGGATTGGATTAGTGGATTAATAAGATTGTGATTATTATTCAAACTTAATTAGACACAGGCAAGCTAATGATGAGGACACTGATCAAAAGATGTTTTTTGCTAATGCTGATGAGGGATAATGTATGACTATAAATTTTTTTGGGATAAATAGTATAGGAAAGAGGATGAGTTAGGTTATACTATGATTAAGACTAGGTGGATAAGGTGACTAGGAAAGATAAGATCAAGATAAATGATTGGGTATGGATAAAGTGGAATTAGGAAAACATGTGGATGACAAGATGTGATTAGGATATGTAAGTGAGGTGGGAGGGTATGACCAATTATGGGTAAATATGACTAGACAAGGATGGAATTAATACAAGAGGGTGATTTGAGACAAGATGAGACAAGTAAAAGGATGTAAAAATACAATATGTATAAGAGGATGATGATAAGGATGTACAAGATGATATAATGATAAGTCAAAGATGTACAAGGTGATGATGTGTGAAGACCTAGATGTTGGGGATCAATCAACAAAATTGATTACTATATGAAAGCAACTATATGCGAAAATAAGCCAGATAGATAAGTAACTAGAATCAGAAATAACAAAGAACAAGAGATACAAGAAAACACCCTAAAAACTTGTATTAAACTCTTTACAGAAGGAATTACAATTGAAGAAACTTATTTTCTTCCACAACTCTCACAGATGTATAGATCTCTTCTTAGATCTCTTTCTATCAAGAGTCCTCTCTCTCAATTACAATCAACTCCAACAACCTGGATTGATTCACATATACAATATGTATTCTACTTCTATAGTAGTGTCTTTTACTCTACAGTATTGTCTAATAAACTATGAAAATCTATCTCTATTATATAACTTAGAGATTCATGAGCATGCACTTACATCTACTAGATACACCTCCTAATCAAGGGCTCTAATTAGTTTTACTAAAAATAGAAATGCGGACTTACAACCAACAGTTCATTCTCATCATGCAAACATTCTGTTCTCACATGAAAATAGCATCCCAAACATACACAGGTGACCAACATCAGTCCCGACCAGTCTGCCTGTGACTGACATCTGCCGACCTGCTACCGATGCTGGCAGCTTTTGGTCTGTGCCAGACCATCGATGATGACTGTGGGTTTCCAGCAAGTTTGTATTTGCTCATGGGTGAAGCTTTTAGCTCCATACCTTAACAATCTCCCACTTGGAGATAAACAGCTACACCAGTACCTATACAACAACATCTTCTAGCTCCTCCATCTTTAACTAAATCATGAAGACCAACGAAAGTTGAATGAAGATTCAACTTCTCCTTTGTAACTGGCTTGGTTAACATATCAGTAGGGTTCTTATCTGTATGGATCTTCTCCAGCTTCAACTCACCATCCTCTAATACCTATCTAATGAAGTGGTACCTAAGCTGTATATGCTTTGTTCTTGAATGAAAGGCTGAATTCTTAGCCAAATGAATTGCACTCTGACTATCACTATATAGTTTGCAACTCTCTTGCTCCTTTCCAAGCTCTTCCATGAACCATGTCATCCATATCATCTCTTTACTAGCCTCTTTGACTGCAATATATTTTGCTTCTGTAGTTGACAAGGCAACAACCTTTTACAACTTTGATATCCAGCTAACCGCCATTCCACCTACAGTGAAAACATATCATGTGGTGCTTCTCCTACCATCCAAATCACCTACCATATCTGAATCTACATAACCATGTAGAGAAGTATTTGAACTGCCATAGCACAAATGCCTACTATTTGTTCCTCTCAGATATCTAAGGATCCACTGAACTGCTTTCCAGTGTTCCTTTCCTGGATTGGCCATATACTTACTTACAACTCCCACTACTTGGGCAATATCTGGTCTAGTACAAACCATTGCATACATTAAACTTCCTATTGCATAAGCATATGGAACTTTCCTCATGTACTCTACCTCATCATGTGAATTAGGACATTGTTCTTTACTCAACTTGAAGTGTCCAGCCATAGGTGTGCTTACCGGTTTTGCATCCTACATATTGAACCGTTTCAACACCTTGTTCACATAATCCTCTTAAGACAAAATCAACCTGTGATTTTTCCTGTCTCTCTTAATATTCATACCAAGGATTTTCTTTGCTGCTCCCAAATCCTTCATGGCAAATGTGTGAGCTAATTTCACCTTAAGCTCAGAGATATCCTTCATGTTTGATCCTGCAACCAGCATATCATCTACATACAACAACAAAATAATATACCTACCATTATCCAATTTATTAAAATACACACAATGGTCAGATTGACATCTAATGTAGCCATGCTCAGTCATAAACCTGTCAAATCTCAGATACCATTATCTTGGAGCCTGCTTGAGGCCATACAAGATTTTCTTCAATCTGCACACTAGCTTCTCTTTACCTTTGACCTCATATCCTTCCGGTTGATCCATATATATTTCTTCATCCAAATCTCCATGAAGAAATGATGTCTTAACATCAAGCTGCTCAAGATGCAAATCTTCAATAGCAACTAAAGACAGTACAGTCCATATAGAAGTCATTTTAACAATAGGAGAAAAAATCTCACCAAAGTCAATACTTGGTTTCTGTGCAAATCCTTTCACTACCAACTTGGCCTTATATCTCATCTGTCCATTCTCACCTTCTTTCAATCTGTAGATCCTTCTATTCTTCAGTGTCTTCTTTCCTGCTAGCAACTCAACCAAATCCCATGTTTGGTTCTCTTTCAAGGAATCAATTTCCTCATTCATGCCTAGCTCCCACTGATTCTCGGATTCCACCTGTATTGCTTCATCAAAACTCTCTGGTTCTCCACCATCAGTAAGTAATAAATAGAATAATGAAGGGGAATATAGAATTGTAGGTTTACTTACCCTTTCTGACCTCCTATTGGGCATTTGAGACTCATCCACAATATGATGTCTGCCCAAATTCTTTGATAGTGACTAACCTCGATCACTTCTAGGCCTGTTACTGGCTAACGTCAGTTCTACCTGACCGACGTCGATTCTTACCTAGCTGACATTAGTCTGTCTGACTGACATCAGTTCCTGTACGACTGGCATCGGTTCCTACCTAACTGACGCCAGTCTCTGTGTTTTCCTTTATGTGACTTTTCTTTCCTGCAAGCTCCTTTTGGACCTTTACCTCATCCAATTTTACATTGCTCTGCTCAGATTGATTTAGCTTCTTGAGCTGATCACTGTACATCACTTTTTCATTAAAAACAACATCATAGCTCCTAATTATCTTGTTGGTTTCTAGATTCCAAAACCTGAATCTGAAATCATTAGAGCCATAGCTAATAAATGTGCACCTCATAGACTTAGCATCGAGCTTCTTTCTATTTTCCTTATCAACGTGCACAAAGGCTTCACAACCAAAAACTTTGAGAAATGATAGATCTACCTTTTTACCTATCCATGCCTCTTTTGGAATTCCACCATCTAGCACTGTAGAGGGTCCTCTGTTAATCAGGTAAACTACAGTATCCACAACTTCTGCCCAAAACTCTAAGGGCAATCCAGCATGCAATCTCATACACCTTCCACGCTCCATGATTGTTCTGTTCATCTTTTCAGCAACTCCATTTTGCTGAGGTGTTCTTAGAATAGTCCTTTGCCTACGGATCCCATGCATATAACAATACTAATTGAACTTGTGGCTATAGAACTCACCACCATTGTCAGATCTAAGTCACTTCAGTCTCTTGCCTATTTCATTCTCAACCATAGCTTTCCAAATCTTAAGTGTGTCAAAAACATCAGATTTCTTCTTAATACAATAGATCCATACCTTTCTTGTAGCATCATCTGTGAAGGAAACATAGTACTGTGATCCTCCAATAGAAGCAACTTGAGCTGGTCCCCACACATCTGTGTGAACAAGCTATAATTTGTGCTTCTTCTTTGTTGACCCAGTCTTGAGAAAACTCACTCTCTTCTATTTTCCAAAAATATAGTCTTCACAGAAATCTAGATCTATGCTTTTCAAATCTGGAAACATACTTTTTGACTTAAGAATTGTCATTCCCTTCTCACTCATGTGGCCAAGCCTTTGATGCCACAATTTTGCATCTACATCTGAAGTAGATAATACAAAAGGAGAATTATCAGTAATACAATTACATAAATAGAGAGTACATACTCTCTTACCTCTGGCCAATACAAGTGCACCCTTGGAAACCTTCCAAGATTTAGCTGTGAGAGTTACTGTACAACCCTCATCCCCTAACTTTCCTACAAAAATCAAATTCCTCTTCAGGATGGGAACATGCATCACATCTCTCAACACCCATGTGTTGCCATTCTGCATATTTAGCTACACTTTTCCTTTGTCAATAATTTTACAAGGCTCATCATCCCTTAGACAAACTATTCCAAAATCTCCATGGACATAGTCACTGAAATATTCTCTATTAGGGGTTACATGGAAAGATGCACTAGAATCTAAAACCCAAGATTCTATATCATTATGCAAAGAGAATATGAGAGCATCTTATGCAACAATACCTACCACCTTTACTTCTTCTTTGTCATCATGATGTCTATCTTCTTTAAGCTTTGACCAACAATCTTTGCTTAGGTGCCCTATCTTTCCACAATTCTAGCATTATCGCTTCCTACCATTTTTTGATTTGGATCTTCCTCTCATCTTTGACTTAGATCTTGATCTCCCTTTCTTTCCCTTCTCTTTTTGCCTTCCCTTGCTCTCAAAACTTAAAGTGTTCCCTGATGTCTCCTCTGTGCTTTTCCTGCAAATTTCTTCATTCAAGATTACAGTAACAACATCATCTACTTTTAAAATATTTGAAGCAGATGTAGTATTGCTAACTGCCATTACCAAGCTATGCCAGCTTTCTGGTAAAAAGCATAAGATTAATAGAGCTTTAATTTCATCATCAAATACTATTTTGACTAAATTTAATTGATTCACAATTCCATGGAAATCATTAAGATGATTAGATACAGATCCACCTACCTGCATTTGTAAATTAAATAACTGCTTCATAAGATATACCTTATTTGAAGCTGAGGGCTTTTCATATAAATTTGCTAAAGTAGTCATTAACTCTATCTTAGACTTTTTCTATGATAAATTAGATATCATAGTAGATGCTAGACTCAATCTTATAGATCCAAGAGCCTTTCTATCAAGAACTTCCCATTCTTCATCATCCATGTCTTTGGGTTGCTTTGCAGTCCCTCCTAACAGTAAGTATAGATCTTTTTGATACAGATAATCTTCTATCTGCATTCTCCATAATTGATAGTTCTTGCCATTAAACTTCTCCATTCTAAGTTTACTTTCTTTTGCCATTGCTTCTCCTACTCAAATAGAAATCCCTGTGAGTAACCTGTAATCAATACACACTAACCAGATCTGAACCACCTGTTAGTGAACCAAAGCTCTGATACCACTTGTTGGTATCAAGCTTTATAACCTACAACCAAGCTCTGATACCACTTGTTGGGGATCAATCAACAAAATTGATTACTATATGAAAGCAACTATATGCAGAAATAAGCTAGATAGATAAGTAACTAGAATCAAAAATAACAAAGAACAAGAGATACAAGAAACCACCCTGAAAACTTGTATTAAACTCTTTACAGAATGAATTACAATTGAAGAAACTTATTTTCTTCCACACCTCTCATAGATGTACAGATCTCTTCTTAGATCTCTTTTCCTCAAGAGTCCTCTCTTTCAATTACAATCAAGTCCAACAACTTGGATTGATTCACATATACAATCTATATTCTACTTCTACAATAGTGTCTTTTACTCTATAGTATTGTCCAATAACAATGAAGATCTATCTCTATTATATAACTTAGAGATTCATGAGCATGCACTTACATCCACTATATACACCTCCTAATCAAGGGCTCTAATTAGTTCTACTCAAAATAGAAATGCGGACTTACAACCAATAGTTCACTCTCATCATGTAAACATTCTGTTCTCACATGAAAATAGCATTCTGAACATACACAGGTGACCGACGTTGGTCCCTGCCAGTCTGCCTGTGACCGACGTCGGCCGACCTACTATCGACGTCGACAGCTTCTGGTCTGTGTCAGACCATCGATGGTGACTGTGGGTTTCCAGCAAGTTTGTATTTGCTCATGGGTGAAGCTTTTAGCTCCATACCTTAACACTAGATAGGTGTATCTAGATTTGGGTAAAGGTTGATTTAGCTCACAAATAACATTGGGTAAGTGCATAGAGTTGAGTGATAATTCCATGGACATTACCCATTACATGATCATGTTAAATAATAACATGATCACATTATTTAATTAATGAGATCATGTTATTTAAATCTTGGCTCAAGATTTCTCAGCCATAATGTGATCGCATTGTTATATAACATGATCATATTATATTAAATAACAAAGTGATCATGTTATTAATACGATCACATTATTGACGTTTAGAATAATGAGATCATGTTAATAACATGATGTCATTACTTGTATGTAAGAAAAATTAAAAAATGGAAACCCAAATGCAAAATTACTCATTTTGCATTCGATTTCCCTAGCTCTTCACTTACATCTACAATCACATTTTACTTAAAAGACTCCAAAGAGTGCTAAGAGTTTGCCAAATTCACCTCATAGACCTGTTGATCAATGATGCTACCACATAAGAGAGGTAAATGGTCAAAATATTCCCTATTTAACCCTATTTTTTTCATAATTTTCATTGTTTAACCCTAGTTTTTAATTATAATTTATTTTTTTAATAGCCCATCCTATTAACATTCCCAACCCTCCATAGAACCCTCTAGTTGCTCCTCATCCTAACCCTTCACAAAACCCTATGGTTCCTCATATCCTTCCACCTAACCCTCTCATATTTCCCCAAAACCCCCTAGCAGTCAAGAGGTTTTGATTGACAACATTGTAAGAAACAAACTTGAAATTAAAAAGTTAGTTGACATAATGAGGGATCCTAGTTCGACCAACCCCCACTGCACCCAACTAGTCGATTCCCTACATACATTATTAGGTCAAATTAACTCTATTATGAGTCAAATTGACTGATGGACCTCATATAGGGATACTTGTAAAGCATATTATGCTGACAAGTTATCAACCCTTTAGGTCAAGAATTTGGATATTTTAAAATCTAACATTTATGCCCTATTCATCGACCCAACCACTAATGCCCCATTTCTCGTAACTACTAAATATTTTCCTATCCATCATTATATACATAACTTAATCATGACCACTTTTTGGGATCGATGGTGGATGGTATTTGACTATCCACCTTGTAACAACCATGAGGTCCTGTTATATTTTTTAAGGAAATTATACTATGAGTTTGTCTTTAGCCAAATTCCCAATTATTTTGATTTTAGTGAGTTTCAGGGTTGAATAAAAGGCACTATGCAGATCAACTAGGTGCACATCATGCACCTAATCAGACTACATAAATCCATATCTAAAATCCTCTTAAGCTTGAGATCCCCTCCATAGTTTAATAGGTCATGGAAATAGACACTCTCCATGCTCTTAGTTCACTTACTAATACACTTATTCAACATATGAGTAGGCTTTCATAGAGTGATGATACAAATATGCCATAAGCTACCTGACCTTGACCCCACCCTTTTAATTCATGTGGAGCTATGTGCACATAACCTTTTGATACTTATGTCATCAATGGTTTAGATGGATTATATCATATCATTATGAGTGATGAGTTTTTGGCACACACATTTGGCATGCAAACATCAGTCATCACATAGATGTAGGTATATTTTATATAAATATCAAGTTAAATTTAAGTTATATTTATGAATTTAATTTCTGAGCTAACAATTAATTTACATAGAAATATAATATAATATATATGTCATTTTTTATGTCGCAGGAGGTGATGGTTACTTCATCATCACATTCAACATTTACATCATTTGATTTTTCACAATCATTATTTTCATATTCAGATTCAACTACTAGGCCATCCACAACTGCATCTGCCTTTGTTAGGATGACACCATTTACCTATATAGAGGTAAAAATTATTTATTTATATGTTTTTCTCTTTGCATTAGGACTATAATTGTTTACATATATGTTTTATTCTTTTCATCTAATTTATAACTTCTCTTCTCAAGAATTAATGCAAAAATAACACATGTATGAAAAATAAGTTGTTTACATATATTCCATGTACTAAAGCAAGGTTTAACAACATGCATTATATTCTTTTTTAGTATTGGAATTTTTATAGAGGTTATGGAATGAATTTACTCTATCATTTAAGTAGATATCCAACAAGTAGTGTTGTCTTTCCTTGAGTGTCACCCACGTGATTGTGGGCATATCTAAATTCACAATTATTTCTTGATAGTCCCAGCACAAGGCTACTTCATCTAAAAGTTATAAAATAAATAGCATGTCCATACTATTTATATAAAAATATATTATCCCAAAGCACCCTTTCATATCTATTAACCAAGCATCATCTTCCCTAATAATGATTCGTCCATTAAATTTAAGACCCTTTTCACTTTATTTAGTTTATGGGTAATTCCATCCAAAATTTTATGTGTGTCACCATTAGAATGATCTCCCCCAGTGGATGATACCATGTAATACATTGTCATCTCTATCTTGATGAACATTATGTTCATAATCACACTCATGGAATGATTTTATCTTATCCATAAAATAGATACAATGGTGTGAACCTAAAGTCCTATTGGAGGAAGTTGTTCCCATCTAAAGGTTATGCCTAGGGATCCTACTCCTAATCCTATGATAATGTCCCAATGTTGATGAGTTATGTGGGATACAATTTCTCTACTTTTGTGTATCTTGCTTATACCTACGTGAGTGATGTACCTCCCACTAGTTTTTGGCTAGATGGAGCCTAACCTCCCCTAGCCCTAACAATCTCATTGAGAGTCTTCACATGAGACTCTAAACGAGCCACATTTTCCTCTAGGTCAACTATCTCTCTCTTATTATGAGGTAACTCCACATATGTATGATAATTATGGATAAAAACATATGTATTCTTGATTATTCACACATGGAGAACCACATCCACTAAAATATTATCAAGGCTCAAATAATCCTCACCTAAAAAATCCTAACCAAAGTTTCTTCGATCATGGTCCACCACTAAGTGACTCACTCTAAAACCATAGAACAAGAGAATACATTAGATCTTTCGTCACATAAAGAAATAATAACTAAGTAATAAATTAGAAAGTGACTAAAAATAAACCAAGTCACTACTTTACTTGGGTAACTTCATGTTAGTCTAGGTATAATTCCTAATTGGACCTCATCTTAGCATTTTCCTCCTATCCTATTGGTTTCTCTTTAGTAAGTTTATGCTCACCCCTTTTCCCCCCTAAAATTCATCTCCTTACCCTCTATCATATGTTTGTTTCTACATCTAAGTATCTACATATTATGGTGGTGGTTATACTTAATGTTGGCATCCTACCATAATTGTAACCTACACATGATGTTTTTCTAAATTTACTCCTCCAATTACTACTCTCTTAATTTTTCATGATGGTAGTAGAGTGTTCACCTCAATGTGTGTCCCTTACATAGTCATAAACAATCTTCTCCCTAAATTTGACCAAAAATTTGGAAACAAGTATCTTTTTTGTAACAAGCTCACACTTTTTAGATTCTTTGCCATATGTTACTTGATAAGTCACTAATTTGTATTTGATTAAACCAACTAATTCCTATCCAATTTAAATTTTAATCTCCTTATGGATACATTTTTTAAAATTTGGTAATCCACCACAAATGTTGCAATTTCTATTTAAACATGATTTGTTGTAGAATAATTACCTATCTAGTGTTTTTCAGAAGATAGAATAAATTCCCTAGCTGATTTTGGTGGAAATTCAATGCCACACTCCTGTAAAATTTTAGTATTTAAAGTACAAAAAATATGGTGAAAAATATCATAATGCATTAAAAATTCAACATGTTACCTACAACAATAAGTGGTACGTGTGCGATTTATTTCAACATAAAAAGGTCTTACCATCTCAAAATATCTTTGGCAAATAGAAATTTGTGGATATTTATCTAAAAATTTAGAGTACATTTGTGTTTGAGTCATATCTAATATATGTTTTGGATGTGGTTCATAGTTATGAAAATAAACTCTTATTTTCACAACATCTCTTGCATTAGGCAGAACTCTTGTATTATCTTTCCAAAATTGAGCAAGTAACTCTTTGAGATTATCTAATAGAGCCTTGTCCTTTCATAGAAGTCTACCAAAGAATGCCTATAGATAATTGGTATTAGGTTCATTAAGTCTTTCACATCTTTTAATTTGTTTCATTATTGTTTTTTTGTTTATATTAAGTGTTCAGTTTGTTTTTAAAACCATTCATTTTTTCCCTATTTTATCACTTACTACAAAAGTTACAAGGATTTGTCAGGCAACATTAAAATATTTGGTGCATGATTTTGGGCCCACAGTATGATATGCATCATGTATATTTTCAATAATTTCATCATTTTAATCATCTATCTTGAATGTTCTTAGTCTTAATGCATATATTATAGGTCTCATCTTAATCAATTTCATCAATGAAACAAATAATTGACATCTTTGACTATCATACTCCAAATTATGAAAGAAAGTATCCCAAAATTTTTGAGCCAATCTTCTTGAATGGAGATAAGATATTTTATTATGCATTGGTTTTAAAATATTTTCATCAGCTTCAATTAAGTACTTATCTTTTCTATGCATAATTATTTGAGGTGTTGGTAATGGTGGAATTTGTTGAGAGGGTGTTTTGAAACCATTATTACTTTCATTGTTAGAGGTGGGATGACATTAAATTATTCATTGTTAATTTATTCATTATATGTTTCCATGAAATTTTCTTGATCGTTAATTTCATCATTATTTATTTCCATCAAATTTTCTTCATTCATGGCGGGTGAAGCATCATACATAGACTCATCACCAACAAAATAAAAAACTTGGAACTTTGAATGTGAAATTCTAAAATTAACTAATTCAATATTATTCATTTCATTATGGTTAATTTAAACATTATTAAATTTATTATAGTCAATTTTATCATTGATTAATTCATTATCATCAATTGGATCATTATATATAGCATTTGGTTCATTAGGATTAGGGTTAGTACCTTGTTTACCACAAAATTTTCACATTTGTAGCTTGTGTTTCTCTCTCAAATATTCCAATTCCTCTAGTGTTTTGTTTTTATAAAACTTATTCCTCTTTGAATGTAATCTAGAACCCATCAAAAAGGACAATTCACAACTTTTCAAAGGTGGGGTCAAGTACATAGGTACGTAGATCTCATAGAGATGTATATAGAGAATGTTTGTGGGGGCATAAGTCTCAATTTGGGCTAAAAATCATCATTGATAAGTGATCTTAATATAAAATAATAATAACACTATCATTTTACATAATGCGATCACATTATTACATAACATGATCATGTTATGTGTTCTATAAGGTCTTGGCCCATCTACCCTATTGAGAAGCTTATATCGAGAATAACATGATCACATTATGTAATAATGTGATAGATTTATTATAAATATAAGATTTGGGATTGGTGATTGGAAATGAGGACTGAGTGTTACCTATGTTAATAATAACATGATCACATTATTAAATAACATGATCATATTATACTTAATTTAAATAAGGGATTAGGGATTAGGGATTTAGGCATTAGTGCAAAGGGTTTATGGATTAGGGATTATAGTTTATGTTTTATGGATTAGGGACTACAATTAAGGTCCAAAATTAAGGTGCACAACTACTAGGACCTTTCCCCTATAATGGATTAGATTTATGGATACTCATATCACTCCTTGAGTTAAAGCCCACAGTTTTGAATTGACATTGAAATGGAAGGGAAATGGCTCCCCATAAATTAAAATGATGTGTACATTTAATAAAATAGCAGGTAGCATGATTTTATGAAATATGTAGCATGAGAATGTTTTTGGGTATGTTTTCCAAAATACATTAAATGCCATATCACTTGTAGTTTCAATTTATTAAGTGGCTAGTAAATGTGTTTACAAAAGTGCATTAAATGTCATATTACTTCTTAAGTCATTTTTTTCTTCTCCTAATACTTGGAGAAAGAATCTTTGAGCACACGGAAGCCCAAAATAATAATAATTTAACCCATTGAGATAGTTTTATTGTTGATATAAGATTTAGTGTTGGTAATTGTTAATGAGAACCGAGGGTTAACTATTTTAAGAATAACATGATCATGTTATTAAATAATGTGATCATGTTATTAAGTAATGCAATCACATTATACCTAATATAGATAAGGCATTATGGATTGGGTATTAAGGCATTAGTGCATAGGGTTTATGGATTAGAGATTACAATTTATGTTTTAGGGATTAAATATTACAATTTATGTTTTAGAGTTTAGTGATTATGGATTAGGGTATATAGGGTTTAGGTTCAAGGGTGTATATGAGGTTGAAATATTAGGGATTAGGGCATGCTTGAGGGTATATGTATGTTTGTGACATGTAATGGGCATTAGGGCATAAGGATTACAATTTATTTTTTAGGAATTAGGGATTAAGGCATGGGGTTTAGGTTTAAGGACCTATATATTAATTTGTCTAATCACTCTATGCCATGTGAAACTAATTATTATTACAGAAGATGTTAATTGGTAGTAAATCAATTGGTAAATAGGGAAGGCTTATGGTTTATAATTTAGGGTATATTGTTTAGGGTTTATGGCATATAAGGTTTAATGTATATATATGGTTTAAGGTACATAGGGTCAATTACAAAGATAATTGATGATAATTTGAATCAATTGGACCCACTTTTTACTATAAAATGTTTTTTTGGGTTGTCATTATACCTTGGATGTCATCGTGTAGATTGAGTGAATTAGTCAGATGGGGAAATTAGTTATGTGATTTAGGCCAAACTAATCTCTGTGAACTTAATTATTAGTCTAGAAATGATGTTAATTTGGGATAAAATAATTGGTTCAAGGTTTAAAGATTTTATATTTGTGGTTTATAGTTTAGGGATTTGGAAATTTATAGATTAGGACTTAGGGTATAGGTATTAATGTATATTTATATAATCATGTAGGTAATTGGGGCAAATTTGGGAGCCTTGAACCTATATTTGTAATTATAAAATGTGAATTTTGGATCAATTATCCCCCACATCATCATATATTGAGCCTATAAAGTCAATTTTGGTAATAAGTGATGCAATTTTAACCAAGTTCATCCCTATGAACCTAATTCTTACTATATATATATATACCTATACCATTTAACTTTAACCCTAAACCCTATACCATTAACATCAAACCCTAAGCCATAAGCCCTAAACCCCAAACCATTTAAATTATAGACCCTAAACCCTACACTAATAAATTTAGCCCCAATCAACATCCTTTATATATATAAAGGATGTTGATTGGGGCTAAATTTATTGGTGTAGGGTTTAGGGTCTATAATTTAAATGGTTTGGGGTTTAGGGCTTATGGCTTAGGGTTTAATGTAAATGGTATAGGGTTTAGGGTTAAATTTAAATGGTATAGGGTAACTTAGGGTTTAAGATATCAAATATAGGGTCTAATCATTAAGGTAATTGAAGAACATTTGAGCTGCTTATGAAACCTATTTATGACTTGATTACCTTAATGTTTGCATTTCTGATAAAATTAGGGTCAATTATTCCATGTACATGTTGCATACATGTTATATAATATATTGAGCCATAAATTTGGTTTAGGGAATAAATTTTGCCCAGACCATGTAGGGAATTGCTCAAATTTACTAATTAGATCAATTCACGATAGAAGATTGATCTTTTAATTTTACCCCAAATAACATCTTATTATTAAAGGGGTTTAAATTGGCATCAAATGCATCTTCTATTAAAATAATAAACCAACTCTTCCTCTTTGGTTAATTAGGTTGAAGGGGATCGACATATCCCCAATTTACTTAACAGATGCACAACTAGATTGGTACTCCAAAGGCTTTAGCCATATGTTTAAAAAGTGCATTTTATGACATCTCATGATAAAATCAATTATATCATAAGGCATGTATATTTGTGGCATGTAGTAGGAATTATGGCATAGGGCTTACAATTTATGTTTTATGGATTAGGGATTAAGGCATATGGTTTAGATTTAAGGACCTGTATATTCATGTCTAATAACTAGATATGCCATGTGTTCAAACTATATTATTACTATAAAGGATGTTAAATGGGACTAAATTGAAGTTTGTAAATAGGGAAAGTAAATGGTTTGAAATTTAGGGTATAGTGTTTAGGGTTTAGGGTTTATGGATTTTAGGTTTTAATGTATATACATAGTTTATGGTAAAAAGGGTCAATCACAAAGATAGTTAAGGAAAATTTGAATCACTTGGACCCATTTTTGACTATAGTATGTGTTTTTGGGTTGTCATTATACCATGGATGTCATCATGCATATTGAGTGAATTACTCAAATGGGATAATCAGTCATGTGATTTAGGCCAAAATGAGCCTTGTGAACTTAATTTTTAGTTTAAATGATATTAATTTACACTAAAATGATTGGTTCAAGGTTTAAAGAGTTTATATTTATGGTTTAGAGTTTAGCGATTAGGAAATTCAAGGACTAGGGTTGAGGGTATATGTTTTAAGGTATATAAGGTACAGTTATGATGGTGATTGGGGTAGATTTGAGCTCCTTAAATGTAGATATGTGAGTAAATAATGTGAATTTGGGATCAATTATACCCCACATCATCATAGATTGAGCCTATGAAGTCAATTGTTGTAATGACTGATATAATTTTAACCAAGTTCATCCCTATGAACCTATTTATTACTATACATAAATGATGTTAATTGGGGCTAAATTGATCCTAGGGACCTATTAAGACTCAATGTAAGGAATTTCATCCATATGATATAAATTAGGGATCCAAGTGCTCACCATATTTTTTTTAAAAAAAAAAATCAATTTATTATGTAATTCGGTCCAAAAGAGCCATGTGGAAGGAATTACATTCATATATAATGGAAATTGGGGCTTACTTGGCCTTAATTTCATACCATATTGAGCCAATCAAATATTTGGTTCTAGATGATACAACATTAGAGCCAATAGAGGCTTGCCCAAGGAATTGTGTCAACATAATTTTAATTAGGGCCCTAATTTCACATCTTATTCAAATAATTAAGTGTTTGATTGAATCTAATATGAAATTAGGACCCAAAAAACCCTCTGTAAGGAATTACATCCATCTAATAACAATTGGGATTTTGATTGTGTACCAAATTCAATTGAAAGAATACTTGGTTTAATATGATCTATGAAATTTAGTCCAAACAAGCCTTGTGTAAGAAATTTCATCCTTCTACTATCAAAAAGGGGCTATGTTGGTCCTTAATACATAACAAATTAAATCAAACAAATATTTAGCTCAGTTGAATATACAATTATGGCCAACCAAGGCTCATACAAGTAACTGAATACATCTAATGTCAATTACAACTTCATTGGCCCTGATTGTAAACTATATCCATCTAATCATGTATTTAGTTTTATCATATACATAATTAGGGCCAACTAAGCCCCATAAAAGTAATTTTGTCCATATAATGTTCTAGTTGGGTTCCATTATCCTAATTACACACTAAATTGAACCAATTGAGTATTTAGGTTTAATATGATATGCAATTGGGGCCACTCATTCCCTAAGCAAGGAATTGCATCCATATAATGTCATTTGGGGCTCTAATTACACCATGTTAAATCAATTGATATTTTTTTCAATAATATACACAATTGAGGATAACCAAGTCCTATGTAATTAATTTATTCCACCTATAATATCAATTGAGGCATTTTTAACCTGATGTAATGAATTATGTCCATTTATAGTCTATCCTGAATATTTTTCTCTAATTAAACATCATATTTAACCAATCAAGTCATTTCTTTAGTATAATTTGTAATTAAGAGTAATTGGTCCTGGTGTAAGGAATTCCTTCAATATAATGTCAATTAGGGATTTGATATCACACCATATTAAACTAATTGAATATTTAATTCAATCTAATACACAATCAGGGTTAAATGAGCTTTGAGAAAGGAATTATGTCCATATGATGTCAATTGCATCTCTAATTGCACATAATATTATAAAAAAACCAAGTATTTAGTTTAGTTTGATACATAACTAGGACCAACCAAGCTCCATCTAAGGAAATATGTCCATCTAATGTCAATTTGGGATCTATTGGCTTGATTGCACACCATATTGGGGTTAAAGGAATAATAAATTGATTTATAG
Source organism: Torreya grandis (assembly GCA_037957365.1). Classification (NCBI taxonomy): domain Eukaryota; kingdom Viridiplantae; phylum Streptophyta; class Pinopsida; order Cupressales; family Taxaceae; genus Torreya; species Torreya grandis. The sequence continues at coordinate 4,880,517 of JARHVA010000049.1, forward strand.
GTTAATACATATCCAATTATCATTCAATTCTATCAATTGTTGACAAGAACATTATTCCCAAACAATAATCTTAATCTCAAACCAATATTTTATCTTAAGACTACTAGGCCTAATGGCTCCTATTCAAGTTTTAGGATGTTGAGAATTTGTAACAAGATCACATTATTAATACAATTGCATTATTAAATACCATGATCATGTTAATAACATAGTTAATAATGCAATCATGTTATTAATGCAATCACGGTATTTGAATTTGAATTCAATTCCCATACCTCTTGGCTCGATAATGGCTTGGATTCCTGAGTCAAAGGTTTGAACTATTAATGTATAGCTGAGTTTTGAAAGGTATGAAAATAAATACCAAATTTAAATTTTAATTGCCAAATACACTAAGAATTTCAACATGAAAATTCAAAAACTTGATACCGTCATGACAAGCACGCTTTCCTCTTTCCAAACATATGTTTTTTATAATTTTTGAACTAATTTAAGGTTTCAAACTATATTTATTTCTAATTATGCCTTTTTAAGGCCACTACATGCTGTAAAAGTATCAGCCTATACATGTTCATGTAATGTCTTTCATTAATCTAAGTGAAAAATAAGTTATATGGTGACATAGTAGGCCTAATTCTACACATTCAAAAAAAAATTGATTTTCATTTTTTTTTGAGGTAGTTAGGCATGTCTCACCAATGGATATCCATTTATTTGTTAGGTTTTAGAATCTATTTACTTACAAAATTCATAAAAAAATAGTATTCATTTAAAAAAATACAAATAAATATAGGTGACATGCTAGAAGATTTTATCTAGATTTTCTCCAAAGGGTTTCAAATAATATTAAACACTGCTTAAAACATGGTGCATGTCATGGCTCTCTATCTACTATGTTTTCTAAAAAACAATAGTTCCTCTTCAAATTTTAGATGTTTGACCTATTTATACTTAACTATTTTTTTTTTAAATTAGTGTTTTGGAAACTAGACTTGAAATTATACCTTTCATGTTTTTACACCATCTTCAAATTTGGAGTGTAGATATCTTGAATTATCTACAAAAGTTCAAATTTCTAAAATCTCAAAAAAATCATGTTCATGGGTAGGCTACCTTTTGTCCCCTAATTTTGTACACTTACCCCACTAGTTTAGCATGACACTCACAAAATCAGGGAAAACACAAACCTATGATTATTAAACTCAAAGGTGTGTAACCTGATGATTGCACTATCTAATGGCTTCATGGGTGAGGATATAGGCTGATGACCCATTATAGAATCAACCAAACCATCTCAACATTATCTGCACTTGATGGCTACTGAGGAGCTAATCCTAACTCCAGTAGTAAGTCACATATTATGATTGCAAAGTCCTGTGCTAAGTTAAACACACTATTTAGGGGCGTCCCTGATATACACTAGGTATGGTTAGGCCCAAGTCTATGTAGGGTGTTTTATAATGCTTGGTTTTGAGAGTTAACTCTTCCCCTTCATGAATGACCTGTACGTGGTTAACCACTTAAACTAACAATGGTTGTCCCTAATATTTATACTCCATTAGAACACAGAGTGTAGATTAGTGCATGATTGTGAAATCCATAGTAATTATCCTCTCAAGACCATGATAAGTGTATGTGTGTCAATTCCATATGATTTTACCCATAGATAAGAAAATGGGAGGGTTTTTAGTATTCTTTGATCCTCTAGGAATCATCACAAGGACGTAAGGAGGAGAACATACATTATCGTAACCCTTAAGTGACAAACAAGTACATTAAAATGATTAATTAATAATTTAATTAAATGTGAGATATGTACAAGATGTAAGAATATATAAAATGATCAAAGTGTTAAAATGCTTAATAGTCTTAAATAAATGATTTTTATGATTCCAAAATGTCTTTTAGAGGCAGCCTGCAAGAAAATGATTAATAGTTTGATTTAGCACTCTTGAAGGGTAACTTGCAAGACAAGATGTTAAATTAAAATAAATCCTGCAAAAGAGGATGTTATCAAGATAAAATATCCTTTAGATTCACCTCTTTAATAATCATAATCTTAGTCAAATAGGCGTTCATAAAAACCACTAAAAACAATTGTGATTTGGCTCTATAATGTTTTTGGGTGAGTAGGCTACAACGTGGGGGTCTGGGGGTGGTAGTACCCAATGGGTTCAAAGGGTAGTACCCCTTGTGAGTTTAAGGGGTAAAGCCAAAATTTGGGACTTGTGGGAGGCTCAAAATGACTCAAAATTCACCAAAAATGACTCTAAAAATTGTACTCAAAAGAGACAAAATTGAATGCAAAATTTAGTGTAAAATTGTAACTTTAGAATGCAATATCATAGATACAGAGTCAAACCAATGTAATACCACAATTAGAGAGGGTGATATCATGACTACAAAGTTGCAATTTTGTATAAAGTGCCTAACTACTAGTGGTTACCATACATTTTTTTGTAAAACAATAATAGTTTATGCAATACCATGACTTGCAATGTGATATCGTGATTGCGAGAATAACAATATTGTAGAAAAGATTAATTTTTTGATTTTAACTAAAATGCAAGCTAGTCTAAATGTTTTAGAGATGTAACTGCCTAATAATTATACATAGGTGACTTATGATAGGTTAATTTATAGTTATGTATCAAAAATTTATTAAAAGACACCAAGATAAAAAAAATTCAACAAAATGGACAAACCCAAAGAAAATTGCTAGAATAGAAAGGTATTTCTAATCAGATTTGTCCTAAATATTATATTTATCAGTTGAAGATAGTAACTAGTGAGCCAAAAATCCTAAAAATTACCAAAATCACAATACCATGAATTATAAACATAATATCACTAATTTATGGTCAAAACCACAACTATGTGATTAATAGTATTGTAAAAGACAACAAAAAAAATTAAGACTATGATGTTTTGATTTTAGATGATCCTACTTTAGATGCTCTATTGACCCTATCAATCAACACACAATTTTTTTTGTACAGATAAAACCACATTCCAAAATGTGGTTAACAAAAAATATATTTTAAGAACCAAAACCACTTAAATAAGATTTAAAAGGGTTTATATTATTATTGGTCCTCTTGTAAGATAGAAAATGGCAAAATTAAACCTACAAGTTAAATATCAATAGATAATCATTAGCATATTTGAGGGAAATTACAATGTCACCACTGTAGTTGTAATACCATGACTTGTAGGTCAATATCATGAGTCTCAAAGTCATGGTTTTGTATACAATCAAGAACTTGATAGGGTCAAGAAAACATTGTTAGCAAAAAATCATTTATTATAATGAAAAATTTCTACTTTTGATGCAAAAATGCAACATTCAAATTGTGGTATTGCAAAAGGTTAAAAAGCCTATTAAAGAAAATTGTTAATGGTTAAGTTGAATGGTTAACACAAAATCGTAGTTCCTGAAGAGAAATTCATGACTCAATATTGCAACTTGTAGGGCAATGTCATAGTTCACCTATGCATGAAAATTTATTTAAAATTTGACACTTGTTCTTGATTTATTCAGCCCTGTAAGCTATCAAAAACACCACTAACAAGCAAAATAATTATATTTTGGTGGTTGTGTCATCATTGTCACCAAAATGTAGTAATAATTTTGAGAAAATGGATTAAACTATGCAATTATAACCCTAAAATATATCAAACTACCTAAGTAAGATTTAGAGCCATTAGAATCAAATGCAAATAGATGAATAAACTATCTAAACTAGCATTCTAATCCTAAAGCTATTTTTTCCAAACCAAGATTAAATATATAAAAGACAAGAGAATTGGATTGATATTACCTTCGACTCATATTTTTGACATTATGTTGGCATGATCAAGGATGATGATGATGATGATGGATTCAAGGATCATATTAGCATAGACTTAGTATATTTTTTCTTGATTACTAGTTAGCTTAGCCCTAGAGAAATGGCTTGTTTATATAGAAAATGGAGGGAAGAATCAATGGATAAAATTTAATCCATTGAATTATATTTATTTGTTGACAACACTAGTATTCATTCAAATTAATTTTGGCATGTAAATTATATATCTTTACAAGTGTAGATTTAATGAAATGAGGATGTAAAATCATTCCTTAGCATACATATTATATCTCTCATGTGCCTTTCAGTTACAATTAACATATATGGTGGGGGCATCTTGCTCATACATGGCCATACCATCATATTCAAGGCTTACATTACTTTGACACATGGTATATCATTCAAATTCCTTCCCTTTTCTTCTACTTCTGAACCCATTGTTTCAACTATGATTTTATTTTGTGCTAGTTTCATAATTTAAAAATACCAAAAAAATTGAAATATTTAAAAAATATAGAAACATTCAAAATATTCTAATATACCAAAATCGATACTTAAGAATGAATAGACATCTATTATACATCATTTTCATATGTTATTTATCTCATGATTGATAGATAACATAGTTTTTTTTTCTATTACACATGCATTTGAATTGTGTTTATGAGTGAAATAAAGGACATACAAATTTTATATGGACTAAGGTATTGGAATTTCCTCTACCCACATGCCATGCCATGTTGGGGGCATCTTTTTTAATGGTTACCATATTTATAGGTGTTAACATTCCATGACTCCTATATTAAGTTGAGCTATATAACATTGAAAAAAGTCTTCCTAACATATCTATCTTACATTTCACACATGTATATGTTATTTTATAGGATATGATTACATTACATATATATGATGTAGACTATACTTCTATTTCTATGCTACATTTGATTATATTACTCATACATAGTAGATTATACTTTGCTTGTCTATTGTGTGTGGCCCTTGGCCATTGTGTGAAAATTTCTTGAGAATTTATATGATATCTTTATTTTGTTTGTGTAAAATTTTAACATGTCTATTGATTGTGGCCCTAGACCCTTTGTTTCATGTGAAATCAAAATATATCCCTTGTTTGTGACATTATTGATGTCCTTTGCATGTGGCCATTGGCCTTGTGTGAAAATATTTTCTTATGATACATTTGAAAATGTCCCTCATATGAAACCCTTGGCCTTATTATATGTAATTATGTTTGTTGTGTTTGTATGCTTGTTGATATTTTTTAGTTTCATGAGTTTCATGATCCGTATCATGAACAAACTATTGTATACACTTCTTGTATTAGAACTACCACTATGAGATTCATTGATGTACTTATCTAAATTTGATACTTTAAAATTTTCTTCATATGTTATATACAATTGAAGGATACACATCATACTATCAAGGCATACCTTTCTATATATGCTATGATATTCAATGATTATATTTTGATACAAATGATACAATTAAATTTTCTTTTGAGATGAGTGACTTTAAAGACACAACCCTCACCTCAAATAGGGGTAATTTTAATGAGATTTTCATACATGATATAAGCATATATGAATAAAAATAAAATTTTGGTATAGAATATAGCTTCAAAAATTCATAATGATTCAAAATTTAATTATTTGTATAGATTATGGTGGCATATTTCATGTATATGAACTCAAATTACAAGAATAAATTGTAGATTCATTCATTTTGGGTGCATGAAAAAGATTCATGCACAATCTCACAAAAAAATTACAAAATTTTCATTTACATTCAGTTACAAAATTTTACAATTATCACATTGGGGGCATGATACACAATCATGTCATTTTTTCAATACCATTTTCTATCTATGGTCATGGTAGGAGAATGGATGTTATCCATTATATTTTGATCATGCATATAGGAACTAAGGAAAAAAGTGATAATTTAATCCCATCTACTGAGGTTTACTTATTTACAATGAATAATAAATAACTTGTAGATTCAACATCCTCCAACATTATTGCCTAAAAATCCATTGTGGATTAACATCTGTTTATGTCTCAGGGTTACAAAAATTAACAACAAAAATTGAGGTTTATGTGTCCCTCAATGGGTTCTATTTTATATATAGGTTCATTTAAATTGGGGCTTTATCTCCCTCAGTTCACCATGGTTTAACTAAGGAACCAATTTATCCAAGTGATTCAATGAGAAACACCAATTCTAAAATAATTCAAGGAATCATCATTCTTCAAGTAATGTTATAAAAGAAACAACAATTTCATGCCTACAAATGTACTCCTTCCTTGTTCTTTTCAACATTTTCAACTTTAAGTTACATTTCAATTTGCAATTTCACATATGGACATTAATTAATTTTACATCATTGCAGGAATTTCTATGGAACACCTTGCACGATTGGATCTTTCTCACAAAGTCAACATGTATTGTACACACTTAGGTATATATTTCCTTTTAATCTAATAACTTTATTTATAAGATTTCAAGGGTGAGGTGGTTGAGGGGAAGAGGGAGGTAGTGGTCAAATGTAGATATTCAAATTTTGTCAATACTTGATAGTGTGAGTTATGGCCCCATTTATCTTAATTGACTTCAGCACATATTATGACACTATTTCACCAGCTTACTCTATCCTAAGTACTTATATGAACCTATCGATTTCTAAGATTTTGTTTTATGCCTACAAAAAATATCTTAATAACTAAAACCTCCTCTAAGCATTTGTACATATATCTTAATTTACTACTTTCAAAAATTACCCTTTAATGATAAAATCAACCAATAAGGGACATTAGTGGTAGTTAGTCCTGATGCCTATGAGTTGATATTGTCATTCACTTAGTAACAACTATTTTTAAAATTAAAACCCTCCTTTACAAGTTGGTCCATATTTTTAGTATTAGTGTGATATTTTTCCCTTTTGGATTGCTATAAAGGAACATCTAAGTCACATATTCTACCACTTGGAAATCTCAATATTAAGTCACACTTATAATATTGCACTTTGAGAAAAGATTTCATATTCCTTTCAAATTTAATATTATATAATTAGATAAGACTTTAGCCAAGTCAAGAGTATATTATATCTGAGTCAATCAAAGAATTATCAAGTATTCAAACCATCTCTAGATGCATACTTATATTAGAAGGAGCACAACTGCACTAAGCACTCTAAGTGATAGAAATACATAGGCTTGATTTCCCTATTTGAAGTATTGGATATGTAGGTAATGATTAATAAGCACATGGGTGATTGGGTTCAGATTAACCCATTACACTGCCCTCATTATCTTTGCATGTTTTTAGTGATTATATAACCCTATTTGGATTTCAACTTCAAATAAGTCATTTATAGGTCATCTACACATAAAATATCAAATTTTCACACAAACATATTTCAATTAGGTATAGGTGAATGTTCCCTAATTATCCTTATTTTTCATTGAGGATAAAATCAACCCACATAGGATAATAGTGGCATCCAATCATGTCCCATATAAGTCAATATTGAACTTGATTAGTGATGGTTATAGTCTTTGTTGGATGCATAATAATGTATAATTGATCAGTTCCATCCATTTTTCAATCACACACAGTCAACTTGCAGTAAGAAATCAGTCAAGTATTATTTATTCTCCTTGTGCTCTCCATAGTTAACTATTTTCATTCACTCAAAAAATTTAAATTCAAGTAATTTTAATTTCATTCCATATATTTACAAGTAATTTACATCATTTTCTGCCCTTCTATTCATTTTATTTTAACTAGAGATAATATACCAATTAACTACAAATTTTTATAAAATAGTAGGTTTGAAGCATATTGAAGATCAAGCTTATTTTAATAAGGTTTTAAAATTTATACAAATGTCTTAACTAACAATTATATCTCTCTTGTTAAATATAGATGGGTTCTACTGGTGTAATAATTTGTTGGGTTTTGGAGAACCAAATCAGTGTATATGAGATCTAGATGGAGTCACATATTGTTCAACTTACATTATTTATTTTTATTCTAATAAATATAAGTTGGTTGCATTTACAAAATATCAGTTGTTGAACAAAGTGTACATTTTCATCCATGTTATATTGAACACTTAGATTTTGGTTTTTTAATCGATATGTTTTCCTTAAGGAGCTCAATGTATTAGATAAATCATTGGTAGACATCATGTATTGTAATCATGTGCTCGATAAATTGAAGATATTTACTGGGGGATCTTTATATGAGATCATCTTTATTTTGAATTTGATACATTCTTTAACAAAGACCATAAGACCATATTATGTAACTATATTTGACAAAATTTGATCAAACCTCCTCCTGAATGATATTCAAAACACAAAATCATATAAACAATGACCCTGCAGAGTCCGTAGCTTTTCCTTTTCTTTTTGCACAATCCATAGATTCAAGCAATCTAGACAGTATTCTTATAAGTCTTCACAAACGTCTTTTCCAAATACCAAAAGACTATTCACACTCTCCCCAGTGCATAATTACACAGTCAGTGGCAAAGCAGTGTTGACAGCATAAGACTCAACATATACGTTGAAATAACTAGAATTAAAATCAACAATATCAAAAGCAGGAGGAGGGCTGAAAACAACAACAATAGGTAAAGGAACAGGTAGCTTTGGTAAGAGGAGAAACAAGATACACACACTGTGTGTGTGTTGTGGAAGAAGAAGTTTTCAAACATAAAGAGTAGATGATATGCTTGTGTGTATCTGGCTGCATGCATTCACAAGTATAACTAGAATGCAAAGGCTATTCAAAGGAAGACTTATCGGGACTGGGTGAATGAAATACCTTCGTCATATGCCACGTTGATTCAAAAACAATTTCAGAGAGGGGGCTCAAGCTACGCCCAGGAAGAAAGATTAAAATGCCCAACAGTCATACATTGCATGGACTCTTGACCCAACTGTGTCACGACCCAATGGTGATAGAGAACCGGAGTTAGACTCTACTGCAACCCGCACTTAAAATGACCTAGTAGTGCTTTGCGACCCAATAGGGAAATTAAAATGGCCCAACAATAGTTTATTCAAACCTTGGCATAAATATCAAGGTTTCATAGCGACCCAGCAACAGTTCATTCAAATATAGGTGTATCAACACAAACAGGCAGCCAATGATCTCAAAAAATAATTTTACTCAAAGGAACACACATTTTTATTTCATAAAATAGGAAGATATACATCAATGCTTGTCTGCAAATTGTAGCTCCTCTTCTCCTGCGCCCCTGCATTCAATTGCCAACAATTATCCCCTATTTTTTTTCACCCAAAATCCTTATACAAAGCATATGGTTATCACTTAGATAACTAATCCTATATTAAGTTAAACAACAACAACCTCTAGAAACAAAATGAAAATGATTCTTCTAACATAAGAATCAGTTCACCAGATATCTCACCCAACAGACTTAAAATCCACAGAGGTAAGATATTGGTTTTGTTTTATTTGAAAATAGGCAAATTTAAAAATTTTTAAAAAAATGAAGAAATGGCGGGAAACTAACATGTTAAATAAATTTCCAAGCACAATGATGCTCCTGCATCATTCTTCCAAGGAGCAAAAGAAGTATTCTTCACTTGTTATTTTTCTCTTCAGCAGTTCTTCTACGCTTGTGCCCAGCTTAAGGACGTCATTTGCAGTCAACCATGTTGCATCTTCAGCTGGTAGATTCTTCCACTTAGTTAGATACTGGAAATATTCTTTGCCCCTTGTCTTTTTAACCATTTTCTTGTCTAAGATACTCTCAATCTCCTTTGGCACTTCCTTTGGTAGTTGCTGCTTCCATTGGATAACTTCATGTACCCCTATTTCAGTTTCTTTGGCTGGTTATCCTTCATCTTTGTATGGATATAGATCTGCAACACTAAAAATTAGAGAAATTCCAATTCCTTTTGGCAATTCTATTTCATATGCATTATTTGAAAACTTTCTTATTACCTTGCATGGTCCTATTTTCTTTACCTTTAGCTTGTTGTATTCCCTTTTTTGGAACCTCTCTTTTTTGAGGTGAGCAAGAACAAAGTCTCCAACACTAAAACTGACTTCTCTTTTCTTTTGGTCTGCCCTTAGCTTGTAGTTGATGGTGTTTTCTTCAAGTTTCTTCTTTACCTATTCATGCAAATTTCGCATGGCATTGGCTAATTCTTTTGCATCAGCACTCCTTGTCTCCATGCTACTTAGATTTCTTAACTCATACACACCTCTTGGATGCATTCCATACATAATTTGAAATGGACTCAATCCTGTACTTCTGTTAGGAGAATCATTATAGGCAAATTCAGCTTGTGCAAGTGCAAGATCCCATTGTTTTAGATGCATACTTACCAAGCTCCTCAAGATGTTGCCCAAGCTTCTATTGACAACCTCTATTTGGCCATCAGTTTGGGGATGATAGGCTGAACTGAAACTCAATTGTGTTCTCAATTTCTTCCATAAGGTTCTCCAAAAATGTCCAACAAATTTGGTGTCCCTGTCAGAAACAATGCTTGTAGGCAATCCATGCAATCTAACAACATCTTGAAAGAATAGATTAGCTATGTGAGTAGCATCACTTTTTTTGGAACATAGAATAAAATGAGCCATCTTTGAAAACCTATCTACCACAACAAATATGGAGTCATGACCTTTTTGAGTTCTTGGCAAACCAAGTACAAAATCCATGCTTATTGAATCCTATGGCCTATTTGGAATGGGTAGTGGCTGGTACAAACCTACATTTTGACTACTTCCCTTGGAATATTGGCATGTTTTACACCTTTCAACAAACTTCTTGACATCAGTACCCATACTTGGCCAATAGTAATGAGCACTCAATTGTGCTAATGTCTTATTCTACCCAAAATGTCCTGATAAGCTGCCACTATGCTTTTCCTTCAACAAATTCTCTCTCATGGAACTCTTGGGAATGCAAAGCTAGCACCCTCTAAATAGCAGACCCTCTTGGACCATGAAATCTATCCAAGAAATTCTATCAACTCCTACTGGATTCATGCAAGCTTCATATGGTTCCTTGAAGTCTGGATCTTCCTTATATAGCTCCTTCAAATCTTCAAATCCCAAAATACTTACTTGAGACTCTTGCATAATAATATTCTCATGCTTAGAGCATATGCAACCTTGTTAGATTTTCCTTTCTTGTGATTAATAGTGAATATGAAATTTTGTAAAAATTCAATCCATTTGACATGCTTTTGATTCAACTTATTCTGATTGCTAATGAACTGTAAAGCATAATTGTCAGTGAACAAAACAAATTCTTTAGGCAAAAGATAATGCCTCCATTTCTTTAAATCTTGTACAAGAGCATAAAATTCTTGATCATAAGCTGAATATTTCTTCTTAGCATCACTTAACTTCTCACTAAAGTATGCTATAGGCTTCACATCTTGGCTTAAAACAGTGCCTATTGTAGTTCCACTATCATCACATTCTACTTGAAAAAGTTTATTGAAATCAGGTAAGGTTAAGATTGGTTCTTTAGTTACCTTCTTTTTCAATAATCTAAAACTCTTATCAGCAACCTCAGTCCAACAAAAACTTCTTTTATCACCTTTGATTGTCTCTATCATTGGAGCAACAATCCCACTAAAATTTCTTATGAATTTCCTATAGAAGCTAGCCAAACCATGAAAGATTCTTACCTCATATGTGCTCCTAGGTGTAGGCCACTCAAGTATAGCCTTAATATTTTCCTTATCCATCTTCAATCCTTATTTTGAAATCACAAACCCCAAATATATCAACTCTGTTTTCAAAAAACTGCACTTTTTAACATTGATTAGCAATTTCTCTTCATGTAGCTTACTCAATACCATCCTCAAATGTTTCAAATGATATTCTTTAGTTTGACTAAACACCAAAATATCATCCAAATACACTATCACAAACTTACCAGTGAACTCCTTCAGCACTTCATTCATCAGCCTCATGAAGGTGCTTGGTGCATTGGTTAGTCCAAATGGCATAACTAACCACTCATAGAGTCCATCATTGGTCTTGAAGGCTGTTTTCCATTCATCCCATTATCTTATCCTAATCTTATGGTAACCAATTTTCAAATCTATCTTAGAGAAATATGTAGCTCCACTTAAATAATCAAGTAAATCATCAATTCTAGGTAATGGAAATCTATACCTGATAGTAATCTTGTTGATTGCTTTGGAGTCTGTACACATCCTCCAAATCCCATCCTTCTTAGAACTCAACACTATGGGGACAGCACAAGGACTTAAACTCTCCCTTACCAATCCTTTGTCTAACAATTCTTGAACTTGGTGCTTGATCTCTTCATTTTCCTTTGGTGTCAACCTATAAGCAGCCTTGTTTGGAAGATTTGCTCCTGGAATCAAGTCTATGTGATGGCTAATGCTTCTCAATGGTGGTAACTCATCAGGAAAATAATCTACCACAATGTCAATGTACTGATTCAACATATCTTGAATCTCTAATGGCAAATCATTCAACTTAGTACTAGTGACTACACTCCTTGGCTTACCAATCACAGCAAAGTTTACCTTTTCCTTCTTCATTTTATGTAGAAACTCTTTACCACTCACTATCAATACTTTAGAATTCTATCCAACAACAACAACAGCCTCTTCTTTCAATGGTGTGAGTGTATGCTTGATCCCATCCTTTTCAAACATATATGTATTCTGCCTTCCATCATGCATGGCCTTCCTATCAAATTGCCAAGGCCTTCCAAGCAAGATATGACATACATCCATGGGCATGTCATCACATAAAATCTGATCCTAATATGTTCATATCTAAATATCTACTTTACATTGTTCACTTACCAGGAGTTTGTGTCCTTTTTGTAGCCAAGAGACTTGATAAGGTGTAGGATGTACCTCCTTCTTCAAGCCTAGTTTCTCCACCATCTCAGTTGACACAAGATTGTCAGTAATTCCACTGTCTATGATGACCTTACAGCATTTCCCCTTACTTTTACATGTGGTTCTAAATAAAGTTTTCCTTTGCGGTGGTTTTACAACTTCTTTATTTGGCTTTAACAAGATTCTTTTCATTAAAAGAGACTCACCTTCTTCTGGGGTATCTTCATAAGCTGTTGCAACTTCTTCATTTTTTTCTTCACCTTGAGTCACATGTACACCCCTCTCATGGCTGGTAAAAGGGTTATCTAGACACTCATATGCCCTATGTCCTGCATACTTGTTGCACTTAAAGCATTTGCCCATGAATCTTCCTCTTCCTCTTTGATATCCTTAGTACGGCCTTCTTCCTCTTGGTGTATAGCTGGCTCTTGAACTTTGTGAGTTGCTGGCCTCTTTTTGAGATGTTTGCAGTTGTCTTCTACTTCCTTGAAATCCTCTACCTCTATTGGATCTGCCCCTTCCTCTTGAGAAGGATGTTTGTTTTCTTGCAATCTTTTCCTCAGCTTTCAAGGCAAATTGATATGCCTCCTCAACTGTCTTAGGAATGAGAAGACTAATTTCATCTTGAATGGAAAATTTCAAACCATTAGTGTATCTAGCTACCTTCTCTGTGTCATCCTCAATGTGACTTGATCTTATAGTCAACTTGTAAAACTCTTCAGTGTACTCTTTTATAGACATTTCTTTTTGCTTCAAATTTTGTAATTGCTTAAAAAGATTTGCTTGATAATCTTTAGGCATAAACTTACCTTTCATTTTTGCTACCATTCTATCCCAGCTTCTAATCTTTGGCTTCCCTTTCCTTCTTCTTTCTTCTTGCACTCCATCCCACCACAAGGATGCATGACTCTTTAGCCTTGTCATGGCATACTTGACTTTCTTATCATCTTCTTCAATTCCTTCATACTCAAAGTATTTGTCTAATGCATTAATCCAATCAATTAATTCTTCCACATTCAAATCACCTTCATACATTGAAACCTCCATTTTTGGCTTTGTGTTCACCTTCATAATGGCTCTGATCAACCTCTCTTCAGCTATTTATTCTTCCACCACCAATTCATCTTCTGGTGGCTCCTCTTCTCTATCACTGACTTCACCCATGTTAGTGCCTCTTCTTTGAGCCATCTCTAGGTCTTGTAGCCTAGCTGTTAGGTTCCTAATCTCTTCTGCCAGTGCAACCTGTCCTCCAAGTCTCCTTCCTCTAGCTCCAACTCTGTTCCTGACTCTCATAGCCATATTGCCTCTTCTTCACAAATCACGTTCTTCTTCTCTTGGATCTTTAGATTGTGCACAATCCTTTGTGATCTAATACCAAATGATGAAACCTCCTGAATGATATTTAAAACACAAAATCATATAAACAATGACCCTGTAGAGTCCGTAGCTTTTCCTTTTCTTTATGCACAGTCCGTAGATTCAAGCAATCTGGACAATATTCTTTTAAGTCTTCACAAACATGTTTTCCAAAGACCAAAAGACTCTTCACACTCTCCCTAGCACATAATTACACAGTCAGCGGTAGAGCAGTGTTGACCGCATAAGACTCAACATATACGTTGAAATTACTAGAATTAAAATTGACAATATCAGAAGCATGAGGAGGGCTGAAAACAACAACAATAGGTAAAGCAACAGGTAGCTTTGGTAAGAGGAGAAACAAGATACACACACTGTGTGTGAGTTGTGGAAGAAGAAGAAGTTTTCAAACATAAAGAGTAGATGCTCTGCTTGTGTGTATCCAGCTACACGCATTCGTAAGTATAACTAGAGTGCAAAGGCTATTCAAAGGAAGACTTACCGGGATCAGGTGAATGAAATACCTTCATCATATGCCACGTCGCTTCAAGAACAATTTTAGAAAGGGGGCTCAAGCTATGCCCAAGAAGAAAGATTGAAACGCCCAATAGTCATACATTGCATGGACTCTCGACCCAGCTGTGTCACGACCCAACGGTGATATAAAATCGATGCTAGACTCTACTGCAACCTGCACTTAAAATGACCCAACAGTGTTCTATGACCTAACAGGGAAATTGAAATGGCCCAGCAATAGTTTATTCAAACCTTGGCGTAAATATCATGGTTTCATAGTGACCTAGCAACAATTCATTCAAATATAGGTGTATCAACACAAACAGGCAGCCAATGATCTCAAAAAACAATTTTAATCAAAGGAACACACATTTTTATTTCATAAAATTGGAAGATATACATCAATTCTTGTCTAAAAATTGTAGCTCCTCTTCTCTTGCGCCCTTGCATTCAATTGCCAACAACTATCCCCTATTTTTTTCACCCAAAATCCTTATACAAAGCATATGGTTATAACTTAGATAACCAATCCTATATTAAGCTAAACAACAACAGCCTCTGGAAACAAAATGAAAATGATTCTTCTAACATAAGAAGAATTAGTTTACCAGATATCTCACCCAACAGACTTAAAATCCACAGAGGTAAGATATTGGTTTTGTTTTATTTGAAAATAGGCAAATTTGAAAATTTAAAAAAAAAATGAAGAAATGGTGGGAAACTAACATGTTAAATAAATTTCCAAGCACAATGATGCTCCTGCATCAAAATTAATGGCACATCGATTTACATGAGTATATATACATTTATAATTGTTCCACTTCTACAATGATAATGACTTATACATACATACATACATACATACATACATACATACATACATACATACATACATATATATATATATATATATATATATATCATTCCCTTGTTCATATTTCTTTATACTTAGAAAGAATTAATAGTATAATTTAATGAATGACATCAGAGGGGTTGTATTTCTATTTGTAATATTATTTTATGTAATAATTATTTATTAAAGTGCGTTTTTTGTTGGTTTCATGAATTAAAACCCTGTGGTTGTTTAAGAAGGAAAATAAGTTAATCTTTCATAGTTTTTACATATAAATTATGGAGTGGGTGTCTTGGCCCATTTTTAAAAATAAATTTTAGCCACAACCTAATGACTTTGAGTCAATTTTGGAGATTTAAGTTGCCATACTTGATATTCATCTCCATAATATTGATGTTCAAGCATCATATAGGTGATGGATGGACTAGAAGTGGTTGGTTGAGATACCCTCCCCCTCATATAAACCTCAATAATGTTATTAAATCCTCTATTTGCAACATCTTCAAATTAATGTTCTTAATACCAGGTGGAAAGATAATGCCACTGAACAAGCATGGAAAATAAGGTTTGAAAAAGTATGGGATGTTATCATTAAGCCTAATTAGGAACACTTTCTTTGGTGTATTCCTCATCAAGGGCTCCCAATTGACACCCACTTGGTGCACTTAGGCATGACTCATCTGATTTGTTCTCTTTGCCACCACCTAGAATCCTTAAATTGTGTATTTTCATTATACAAACATGTTGAATCCACTTGGTAGTGGATGCATACCCTCTTCCAACCTTTCCATCCAAAGATGTTCACCTGAATGATGGTGATAATAGGAGACTCAGGCATAATTCTTGAAATATACACACAAATTTAGTATATTTAATATTCTCTTTCAATCATGGAAGAACATAAATGATGAAAATTTTAATCATGATATATTTTTTAAATATTTTATACCATTAACAAGGTTTATATCATTTATAATGTCAAGTTTCAAATATAGGTTCAAGCCAAAAAAAATTGTCTAGAGGTGGAACACCCATAGACTTTGTTAGGTCGTTGGGATAGTGCCCAATGTGCCATTATCTAAATCCCTCCAAACTCACCTCATTACTCGTCACCCCCATGATACTATAGGTTTGGATGGCATGAGAAGAATCATTTCCCAAAGTGGTGCCATATTGTTTCCCCATAATAATGTTTTCCATCCCTAGCTCTGAGCAGTTAAGCTAGTAACAGTGGTGGTGTGGTCATACTAGTTTGATTATGCCTCAGAAAGGGAAGTTCCCTCACTTGACACGTGTTATTTTCCCCCCTAGGTAAGATATTGAATAAATAAAGGATTAAAAAAGGGGACTTATGATTGGGATCTTGAACCTGAATTTGAAAATACTCTAACTATAAGGGATTGTGGGGTTGGGGTGGCAAGTCAAATGATCCTCTGCCTTTGTCACTGATGTTTTTTGTTGCTCCCATTAATTAGTGATATGTGGTGGTTTACTATAAGCTTTAATATACTTTTTATTTGTTGTTATTATTTCACTTTTTTAGTTGAAAATTAATTTGTATGTTATTAAGTTAATTTTTTTGGCTCTTCTTGGCTTTAGTCGATATGACATTTTAGAATGTGATCTTATCCACTCATCATTTTTAAATGAATAATTTATATAAAGTATTATACTATTAATATATGAAAAAACTTTTTAATCAAAAGTAATTCTTATATTAAAATTGAGATATTTATTCTTTAATTAAAAAACCCTCAATTCTTAACCTTAATCCAAAAATGTTTTTACTCTTAAATTGGTATTCCTTCAATGAAAAAAGGGATAACATGCAAAATAGATTATACTATAGTAGATTGATATGAGTTTTAATTCCACATCCATTATTAAGTTAGAAATATTCAATTCTTAAAGCTAAACATTTAAACTTATTTACAAAATAAAATAATTACAAGTTTTGTTACTCTATAAACCTAATTATCTTCTCCCTTGGAGCAACTTACTTTGTAAAGCTAGTTGTCTTCTCTCTTGAAGCAACTTAATTTTTATTTAAGTAGTTTAATGGTTTTAGTACTTTTTTATTCTAAAGTATAATTGTCTTTGTGTTTCGTGGGAAAGCTTTTAGTGTGTTAATGAGTAAACTTTACACTTTCATGCTTGTTCTCACTATTGCATATAGTACAATTAGCATTATATTTTAGTTTATAATTGTGTTGTCAAGATATATATATATTTTTTCATGTAGTTACCAAAAGTCAATGCATGTCTAGCCCAAATTTGACACAAAGTTTTATCCAAGAAGTATTGAATTTTCACTGCATATTACCCTAAAATCATGATGAAATCTAGCAAAAATATACTTTTGCTTATGCCTCAATGGATGGCCATATTGATGATGGTGATTTTCTTATGTGATTTTTATGGCATTGTTATTGTTTCTCTTATCTAGATTGAGAATGACACATTTTTGCAAACAACAAAGACAAATTGGGATGAAGAAACGTTTTGTGAGAGCCACATAAATATGTAAACATTTGACAATAAAAATCTTTTCCATTAATGTTTGATGGACTTCCATACCACATTCCATGTCTCTCATTTTGACACACCTTTAGAACTTGTGGCAAAGATAAACTAACCAGGTGAGGGTTCAAAGCCATCAAATTAAAAATAGTGATTAAACATACATTTTATATTTGGCTAATATAATGTAATAAATCTCAATTTTTATGAAGGTTTACTTTGTACTTTGTGAAAATTTAGTGGGAAATTTCCAAGAGAGAGGAAAAAACAAATGATTTTTGGTCATGACATGCCCAAATTATAGCCAAAACGACATATGTGAATATGTGGACGGACATTTGAGACAATGGCTACATCACATCACATCCCATCTTGTCTCGATGAAACTCTCCATTGGCCTTTGCTTTCATCCTCCCTTTTCAGACATGATCTCCCAAATATATAGAATCAATGTTGGCTGACAAAGTTGACTCCATAGAACGTCTCCGTATAATCAGATTTTTAAAAACCTAACTAACGAGCACCCAAAAAGTTGTAAATTTGTGTCGCCAATGTTCGAATCATATAAATTTTGTTGAATGAATCATACATAATATAATACCAAAAAGGTGTTATCTTTTGTCTAAAACTAGAAGGAAGGAAATTCAACCTCAGAATCAAAAGAAGAAGAGCACTTGGCCTTAGGCAGTACAGGACAATCCATAAAATTAGATCCAGATGAATCTACACACAATTATATCTAATACAACTATTTGTTTCCCAATTCATTTGTATTACATTCAATTCCTATAGTGTAACACGTACTTGCTTTCAATGCATTTTGCATGATACTTACATTGTATTGTCTCACGTCTGGATGGATCCCTACTTTCTCCAATGCATCCATTATATCTAAACTATCTTTCAGACTAATTAGGACAGCCACAAAATAATCGTGTTGGCTTAAGACAGACTCTGAGTAGTTGTGTTATTCCCATTCATGTTCTGAAAATTGATCTTCGTTGCTGTTGGGACATTCTAGTGACCCCCATTTCACACTCATCTCCTCTCTTATGTCACTTATCTGCAAATATAAAATCAAAGTATTATGACCAGAAACCAAATCAGACTAATATAGACAGACAAATAAAACTATGTACCTATGAAGGATTGAAGGGATTGTTGGACTCACAATTAGAAGGATATGTGCCATCCTCATAATTTGGCCATAAGCCATGTATTGAAAAATTTGATGTACGCTTCCCTGTGGGAGGATAGCATCACCTATTTATTGTATCACAAAATGACCCTGGTCACTATTACATCCACACATTTCTATATGGAATTACAACGTGAAGACAATGAATTGATTGAATTTTTAGTTTAAAATGATATACATGTTGAACCAAGTAAAAGTGGTCAAAATTATTAGCCCATGCAGTTACATGGATACAACTACAAGAGAAAAAATGCTGATTACATTGGTTATAAATTCCAAAACGGGGTGTAGGCACTTCATATTTAGATGAATCGGGACATGGTTTAGGCAAGAATTATTTAAGCAAGACATTCAAAATTCAAATCGCTCTCTCAAACTGTTCCATCATGGTGACCAAGACATAATCGATCTGTTTGATGTTGATTAGCGGTCACGGTGACTATGTTGTTGGCAGTTAGGGGTTTGACAGTGTAATGCGGGTTGCGTTTACGTTTGGTGTGACCTGAGGTTAGAGGGAGTCTTTTTCAATGGTGGTGAGCTAGTTAAGGGTGACGTGCACATTACATCTGTCGTGTGTGATGGTTAAGCTTAGTCCATGAATTACATGTCACATGGAAATATAAAATAATAATTTCTCCTACAATTATATTATTTTTTCATTATAAAAAATCCCTTCTTATATCAATGATATTATTTAGAGTGGAGGAGATGAACACAAGTTCAATCAATGAAGGTATTCATTAAGGAGAGTGTAATAAGGGAAGATAGAGAATAATATTATATTACACATTATTATATCCTTCTCATTAATTAATTATTTAGGGATTTTGTGTGTAGTCTTTTTAAAAACAGGGAAATTTATATCATCATAAATAATTTGTCATATTCTTATGAATAATTAATCTAACAAATAATTTATATGTGTAGTATTATTGGAACTCTCAACAATACAACTAATAAATAGTATATTCTAACTATTAATTAAATATAAGTCTTAGTGAATTATTACTTGTGTAATAATGCACATTGTAATATTTACTCAAATTACATGTGAGTATTATTTTTCCTAACATGCAACCTTAAATCTATTTTCATTTACCACCATCAAGCTTCCGAAAGCCACGTAAACAGTAGACTGGGGAGGTTGTTTATCCAACCAATCCAAGCACTCCACCTCCTTTGGCTATAAAGTGGCTATTGCATTATTGGTTCCTCAATAGTTTCCATTAAGAATGTGTGATGGCATTAGAGGTGCTAATGAGCATACCAAAAAACTTATTTTATTTTATTATTATATTTTTTTTGGAGGCGACAGGATACTCAGTGATTTTTGGTACTTCCAAAACATTGAAGGAGTTGACATAATATGATTTATATAAACATTTTTTATAGGAATGAACGACACAAATTGCTTTTCCTTTTTCACTTCACTATAAAACATCCATGCTTGAAGTTCTATTTATTAATATTTATCTTATTAAACTTCAAGAGGAGGTTTTAAATTATAACAATTTTTTTAATTTTAATTTATTATTCTTTAATAGTATCATTGTCTATCAAAGAAAGCAATTGAAATTAAACTAAACTGGAAAATGGAATTCATTTTGCATATATTGCACAGTTATTTAAATAGATAATAATGAAATATTATAGAAGATTGATAGTGTGGATTCAATGGTCTATGTCAAACATATAATGGCCTACGTCAACCATTGTAGAATTAATTAAATTTTAATATTATAATTATGTTGTTGTGTTAGCAACAGAGTTTCATAAATTTATTTTCTACCACTTTGTCATTGATATATTCGTCTATAACTTAAGGATTATAAATACACTCCATGATCACAAGCTATAATATATAGGTCATCCCTGCCACCATGGGTCTTATGGTTGATTAGGAAGACATTTATTAAATTCAGACTTCTTGCTTATTTTTAAATTTTTAAATTTTCTTCTACTCAATATTTTTGTAAAACTATTTACAATTTAATTTTTAGTATTGTATGATATAAGTTAAATTACATTAGTTTGAGTTAATTTTTTAATATAGTAAAAATGATTTTTCACATATTTTATTCTTGCATGATAAATAAGGTTATTTTTCAATTGAATTGTAGTTTTATTATCATAATATAATATTGAAGGCTGATTTTATAAAAAATATAAATCACCAAGTAATTTTCTATTGAGCTTAACCAATATGCATCAACTCTCAACGTGTGTTGGTCATCACTGGTCATCGGGGGGCTAGTGCTAACATGACTTTGGCCCCACCTACCATTGAAAAAGTCAATATATTTAACTTGAATTCACTTAAACCAACCTCAATCATTTCACTGTCTGATACTCACTGCATTGTCTGACACTCACTGCACCATCTAACCATTGACCACAACATTACAGTCATTGTGACTGCCAGGGAAATGCTGCTACGTGATTGCCAAATAGAGCAATTATGTGATCAAACATAATAGTTTGATAGAGAGATTTGAATTTTGAATGTCCCATATAAAAAAATCCTGCACAAGGCAATAGATTTCCCATAATTGTTGCAACTCATAATAAAGGATTGTTTTGAATTAACGCAATTGTTAATTAGGTTGAGCTCGAACTCAAGGATTGCTACAAATTATCTAGATTGTAGTGAAATTATTGTGTGTTTCTAAAGGAGGATGGGTCACCTGAAGAACTGTCAATTGGAGGACATTCAATTATTGAATCATCAAGAAAAATATCTATTAAAGGATGCTCAATGACAGTCTCAGATATCCCTTGTCTCACCTTCTTTGATATATTTCCTAGCCTTGAAGAACTCCAAGTTGTTTCTTATTATTTAGTATTTAAGATAAAATTGTTTAAGATATTGTGTTTTACATAGCTATCAGACACTTTCTGTATGGTAGATCATTGCATTGATAAGGGAACATGATTAGGCAGCTTACTAGATAGAGATATCATCAAACATTGCCTTTACAAATTTGAAAAATGCATGTCCTCCTATCTCAGTAGATATGAGTGAAAAATTAGTCATCTTGTCAGGATTCTTTCTCAAAAATGCTCCTTCGTTAAAGACTTTCACTCTGTCATATTACTATGAAGACACTGACGAGTTTAAAAATCAAGGCTTGAAATGGGCATCTACAGAGGTGGAATAAAGATGATGATGAGGAATCAGATGAATATTACAAGGAATATAAGGACAGCCCTAAGAATGACATTATTGAAAGGGAGAGGGGGTCTTAAAATGATAGCCCTGGAGCATTTGATACCCTAATTATTATAGAGCATGATGACCGATATGAATCATATAAATCATTTGTTGACCATATAACCTTAGAAATTTCATTGATAACATTTCCATTAATGAGTGATTATATAATGTATATATTCAATAGTCATTGTGGTGTTACATAATTTTGAGTTATGTAATACTGACATTCATGTAAACAATTTGGTTGGTAATTATTGTTATGTTCACTTTCAATTAGTTAGGCCATCCTCAAATTTATATAATATCACAAAGTTTTATGGAAAGATGATAATATTTGACTGTATAATATTTTTGTGATCAATAATTAATACTTACCTTAACATCTATTAACAAATAGATGGCCAACTTTAAATATGTTAAAATTATCTTTAAAAGATATATATATTGTGGCCTAAGTCCTTTCCATGGATTGATAATTTTTTTATCCTTCTGCGCTCTATTGCATTCGACAAAATTACAGCTCACTGTGAAAGTAAATGGGGAAAATAATTAGCAAGGTGAAATCCATTTGACTAAATAAAATCTTACCTAATTTTTAGATTAAAGTTAACTATTCAGAATGTAAATTCAAGTATTATTTCCTACTTTATTAGATACTATAGGTTCACTTCAATCAATTAAACATGCAAGTCTTAGTCAATGAGAAGTAATATTATTTGAAATGTCTTAAAACTCATACATTGAAGTTTTAATAAATAAATAAATATATATAATAATTTAATGACTTAAAAATTAATAAAATTATTTTATCTATATTCTTGCCAAAAATTTAATGATAACATATAATAAGGTGTTATTATTCATTGATTAAAAAAGTAAAATTATTTATAGTGATTTTATTTTACATTGCATTAAATTTAAAAACAATCAGATTCAAACTTCAAATGCTCATGTTTTCTTTGATTAACTTATTTTAATATTGTAAATGTATTAATGTTTAAAAAAATGTGATAGTTATTATTATTATTATTATTATTATTATTATTATTATTATTATTATTATTATTATTATTATTATTATTATTATTATTATTATTATTATTGGAACACATTAATATAGTTATATTAAATTGAATTATAAATTTATATGATATTATAATGATAAGGTGGTTGGTAGAAGGTCATGGCCTAGTTTCATGCTAGTCAAAAGGGACTAGCTTACATTAGCAAATTAATTGGATAATACATGCTAGAAATAGAACCAATCAATTCAAGAAAACAAGAAAAAGTCAAAAAACTATGCAAAAAATTTTACCCCAAAATGACGTGGTGGTAGATCATCCTTATGTAGCTAGGCAGTCCATGAAGAAGGCACAGAAGAAGAAGGATCTAGTGCCATATAGCCATCCTAAGTAGGATCTAAGTGAGCTAAAGGTATAGTAATACCCTAAACAGGAGGTGGTTGAATAGAAATTCCCACTAGACCGCTCCTCTCCACAAGCAAACTATATTAGAATGGACCAACAACAAACTTCTTGTATGGTAGAAACAATATCCACCCCCTCGATGAGAAGAATGAGTTGAGAAGGTGTGACTGTGCAAATAACTTCACCAAAATTAAGTGCATGGGATTAGATCTATGTGTTAGATGGGATGAAGGGATGTGGCTCATGGTGCATGGAGAAATACCCCTAGTGGTTGATTAACTCTTGAAATTACTGGATTTCCATAACTATATTTTCTACTTGTGCTTATATCTGTATAAAAACTAAAGAGACAACAACCACCCTATAAATAATAAAAAAAGAGAAAATATTTCACTTCTTAAACAAATTTAAGTTTCTAGATTTATAAAATTAAAATAATATGATATCCCTAAATAAAATTCCATAGAAAATCAAGATATGCAAGCCATTGGGCATTATCCCCAAAGAAAGCCATTCACCAAGAAAACTTTTCTAGGTGAAAGTGCTAAAAGGGTTGTGGATCCAATGCCAACATTATTGTATTTGGGGAAAGTCCAAATGATATGCTTGAAGGACTTCAATCTAGGTAAAGTAGGACACTTGGTGTTGATGCAGGAAATTGCACTCGAGGCAAGGAGGTCAAACTACTACCTTCTCCTCGCAACATGGAAACTCCCCTCTCACCTATGGGACTGGTGAAGCTGGAGGGGAGAGTCTCTAGATAAGGGCTAGCTCCCTTTGATGTATCATGTTTATTTTAGCAAGTACAAATACAGGCATATATATGTATATATAGCTATATAATAAGGGGGGATGAAAAGGGAAAAGAGATGCAGGAAAACAAACTACTCTAAAGAGGTAATACACCAAAATAAGTTGACCTTCTCACACCCACTCTCAAAATTAGACAAAAGCAACATACATACACTCAGACTTGGCAGAAAGACCAGGCTGCAAAAAAATGGTAGGGAGGTTCTTATGAAAACACAAGAACAGGGATTCACCAAGATGTTGTGAAATACATACTGTAATGTTCTATACTTTCAAATAGAGCTATTCTCCTATCGGCCTGAAAAAAATGGCGCCTTGTAGATAACTGGTGTGTTGGTGTTGAACTTGTGAGAGCATTAAAAGACAATGACTGAACACAAATTAACACTCAGGACATACACAGAATATCCATTCAAGAAGAGGTAAAAACTGTGTTTATTGATTCAAGTGGAAATTTTAGTAGGGCTATGCCTTGTAAAATTCATGAAAAGATCCTTAAAAAATGACCAAGTTTGCAATATATATGGAAAAGTCCAAGATACTCATTTGGCGCTCCTTGGTTACAAGTGGCCTATTGTGTCTATTCATGAAAGGAAACAAGTCGCTCAAAAGCATTTAATGAATTGTACACTTTGTCTCCATGAAATCTACCTTTGTCAAGGTCAATACATGATTTGCCTTCTCATTTAAAGCAAAATGGAGAAAACCAATTGCTTTACTAGCTGCTTGCATCCCAAATGATCAATTTGCTAGCACTATTTCACATACTGGAGTTGCTTCTCAGATTGGTGCTTCCTCTTGCCACTTGGGCTAAACTACCTATTCATTCCATACTTGTCACTTTGTCTTTTCCATTTTGTCTTATCTGGTTCATTTGGACCCTGGGGAAAACATCTTGGTGGGTCGCTGCATTATGAGCTTCTTTTCCATGGTTAGCACTCTTTTGTTTGAAGGCAAACGACTACTTTGCTTCATTAATTTTGACATCTTTCGGGATGTCAGTCACGCCTTCATTGGATTTTCAGACACTTCTTTACCCTTTTTATTTTCCTTGGCACCCTCTAGCCTTTGTAACAATCCCTTAAACCAAGCCATTGAACCAAAAATGGTTCAACGGTTCAAGGGTTCAACCAAGCGCACCGATTTCTTAGTGAACCAAGTCGATGAACTTCTTCATTGAACTGAACCCATTGAACCTTTGCCTTTGAACCAAGACCATTGAACCAAAATGGTTTAAGGGTTCAATGGTTCAACCATTGAATGCCAATGAACCTTTGAACCAATTGAACCAAGCTGCTTTGAACCAAGAGATCGAACCAGGTCGATGAAATAAAATGCTAAACTGAGCTGGAACAAGGCCATTGGATTTCGAAGGAGATAAAACAAATGTTGATAAACCAACTAGTTAAACCAAATGACTGAACTAATTATGTTAAACCAAGTATAGAAACACTGGCATTAAACTTGTGTAACTTGGAAAAAATTGTCTTCGAATAGCAAGGGAAGAAGGTGAACGATTTTGGCCTGTGGGCAATCTTGGTCAACAGATTGGCGACTCACAGGGGAAGCGTGCCTGCTATGCTTAAAGACTAGCTGCCTTGAAAATCCATTGGGCACAAAGTCAGATAGTAACTTTGAAAACTAGCAATAGCTCTGTTAAAACTTAAAACCAGTCACGCAGATCTACCTCCAAGGATATAAAAGCACACACAAGACTAAGAAAACTACTACCTGTGCAACAACACTTAGGGAAAATAGGAAAGAAAACAAGGGAAAAATATGTACAAGTGAACTGAAAATTAATGGCAATGCTTCAGATGTATCCCATTAACTGGGATACGCAGTTCTTTGCCATCCAACCTGGAGAGTTGGAATGCATTATGCTGCTTACACTGAGTGATTATGTAAGGACCGCTCCATTGGGTGTCAAATTTTGCATGCTTTCTAGGCTTAGCTCGATCTTCATCACATTTTAGGACAATGTCTCCTTCAAAGAAATCTCTTGACAAAGATTTCTTGTCAAAGTGCCCTTTTACTTACTGTTGACGACTGGTCATAAAAGCCATAGCCCGATCCCTTACCTCTTGGAGCTCCATTAGCTCACATAGCTTGACCTCCATGCTAGTTCCTTCTTCTAACTACAGCTGGTAGGCGAGATCCAATGCTAGTAGTTCAAGTGAGATGGGAAGCCTAGCTTCCCTTCCATATATGAGCATATATGGAGAATTTCTGATTGCTCTCTTTGGAGTAATTCGATCAGCCCATAAAGCTGTCTTTAGCTTGGCATGCCAAGTCCTCTAATTTTCTTCCATGGTCCTCTTTATGATTTTGATCAATTTTATGTTGGTGGACTCAGCCAGCCCATTCCCCTATAGATAATAATTTGATGAAGTGCTAAGGTATATGCCATACCTTAGCACCCATTCACTAGTTTTGGTTCCCAAAAAAGCTAAGGCATTATTTGAGATTATGGTGGCTGGGACCCCAAATCTTGTTACTAGGTCCTCATAAAACTCTAGGACTACGCTTTCATTTGCCTCTTTCAGGGCAATAGCTTCCACCCACCTCGTGAAATAATCTATGGCAGTCAGCACCCACTTGTGCCCAACACTAGAGGGAGGATTGATCATCCCTATGAAATCTAAGCCCCAATGCATTAATGGTTGCTCAACTTGAATGGGCTGTAGAGGCATGGCAGCCAATCACTGCTTTCCATCAAAAAGTGCACACTTCTGGCACTTTCTTACCCAAGCATGGGTGTCCTTGAAAAGAGTGGGCCATAAATAGCCATCTCTCATTATCTTTGTTGTCGTAGCTCTAGGAGCGAAGTGACCACCTACTGGCCCATCATGGAACTCAGCCAATACATTATCAGCCTGATTTGGGTCAATGCACCTTGGAAGGCCCCTAGAGAAATCCTTCCTAAACAATAATTCATCAACCAAGACATAAGGGAGAGACTAGAGTTTGAAAGACCTTCTTCTAGTCTTATCAAGACCCTGTGGACACTCACCAGTGATAAGGAAATGCCTCAGGTCCAACACCCAATCTTTTATGATAGCTGGCTCTTCTATTATGGCTGCATCATGAATTAACAAGCTTTCTTCCCCCTTTTCCTTGGAGTCTGTAGCAAGCTATTCACATAGGCCTCTTCCTCTCACTAGCCTGGTGATCTTAATGTCTACGTCATACTCCATCACTTTGGTAATCCACCCTGCCCTCTTCTCATTCAAGTCTCGATTGGTCAAGAAATCCTTGATGCCAGGGTGTGGGACCATGAGGTGAATCTTACTATTAGACAACATATGCCTAAATTTCCTTAGGCTCTACACTACTACTAGGACTTGCTTCTCTACATATGTGTATCTGACTTAAATATCCTCTAATCCTTTCCTAAAAAAATCTAGTGGTTGCTCGAGGTCCTCACCATTTGCTTGGGTAAGCATGGTGGATATCACCTCTTCATTGCTGAAAGTGTAGAGGTTGAAGTCTTTGTTGAAGTCAGGGCTAATCAAGGTAGGAGCTTGGGTTATGGCCTGCTTGATGGCCTCAAATATATCCTTATTTTGAGCTGTCCATTTGAACTCTTCACCCTTCCTCAGCATAGGGGTGAGTGGCTTGATTATCTCTGCAAAATTTGGAATGAATCTCCGAATGAAATTTATCCTGCCAAAGAAACTCTGCATGCTTTTCTTGTGCTTTGGTAGGGACATCTCCATGATAGAGCAAACTCTCTCGAGGTCAATAGATAAGCCCTCCTTGGATACAATGTGGCCAAGCAGTTTCCTTTCATGAATAACAAACACACACTTCTTTGGATTAAGAGAGATGCCAAACTCCTTACACCTTTCAAAAATTTGCCTGAGGTGCTCTATGTGTTGGCTCGCTTCCTTGGAAAATACCGTCACATCATCGAGGTAGACCAACACATTGTTATTCATCAAGCCTCCAAAAGCCATATCCATGGCTCGTTGAAATGTAGCACTAACATTAGATAGCCCAAAAGGCATCTTCTTGTAGGTGAACGTTCCCCATTTAGTAGTGAAGGTTGTTTTGTGTTGATCACAACCTTGCACTAGAATTTGATTATACTCTGAATAACCATCTAGGAGGGAGAAACGCTCACTACCTGTTACCTTCTAAAGGATCCACTCCATGCTTGGAAGGAGATAATGATCTTTTAAAGAGAATTTATTAAGGTCTCTAAAGTCGACACATAGCTTGATCTCCCCATTCTTCTTTCTAACACGAACAAGGTTGGCCAGCCAGCTAGAATGCTTGATTGGAAATATAATTTTGGACTCAATCAATTTGGCCAATTCCCTCTACATGAGGGGCTCAATTGTCAGATTTACAGGTCTTTGCTTTTGTGTGACTGGCATGGCGCCTTCTTCTAATTCAATGGTGTGATGGGCAAGCCTTGGGTTGAAGCCCTTCAATTCACTGTAATCCCAAGTAAAGACATCAGAGAACTCCTGACATAGCAAAATGAAAGCCCGCCTTTCTTGAAATGTGTAGACTTTTCCAAGCACAAGCAGCTTGTCCTTGAAGATTTCAACCCTTTTGTAATTCTCCTCTTTGGTTGTGATGCATGCCTTGTCATTTATTAATTGGTCATCTCTATTGAAGATGCTTTCAAGCATGACCAAACCTTTAGGGAGTTTATTGTTCTTCAATTGAACAATCTATTTTTTGTATTACTGTTGCAATTTTGTTTGATTCTATGTTGCAAATTCAGCTTCTTCCTATAAGGAAAAACCTATTTGCTGGTCGCTTTTGAAAACTTGCCAATTTTCAATGTTGTCAGGGACTGAAGGCCGAACCACCACTTTCAAGTGGCGTGAACCACAGTCTCAACTTATTTCCTTTGAAACGTAAAATTGGGTGCCAATTGTTGCTAGCCTATTTGCTTGTTTGTTTTGCTCTCTGGGGATGGAGGTGATATTGAAAGCAAGAAAATATTCCACCAAGTCCCAGACTCTATGCTTGTAAGACTTCAGCACGGAATTCTTGGTCAGATTCAGGCCTCTCACCTGATTTACAATCAGCTTGTTGTCTCCCAAAACTTGCAACTCCTTAATCCCTCTTTTTCTTGCCCATTCAAGGCCATGTATAAGAGACTCATATTTTGCAACATTACTCATGCAAGAGAATTGGAAATGAAAAGCTAAAAAGTACCTTTCCTTTGAAGGGGAGACCAACATTGCCCCACCTCCAGTGCCTAGCTTACTTTTGGAACTATCAAAATATAGCTGTCATAGGCCAAGGTCTTCTTGGCCTGCCTTCATTAAATTTGGCATGAAGGCACCCTCTTCATGCATGTAATAGACTCCAAGGTCCGCCTCCTCAATGAACTTGTAAGGATCATGTTCGAAGTTATCATTTCCCCAATCATCCAAGAGTAGGTCTGTGACTCCTTCAAGAGTAGAGGATGGAGCTTGGTCTGTCTGGGACTCTTCTAGGTCGATGATTATGTAATTGACATTCAATGCCTTGAGTGTGTACGGTTCTAGGTGGTCTTTGTAGAGTGGCTCAGACTCAATTTTTACCTTGGTCCCATACTTAGTTCTAAAAACTAGATATGACCAATTCACTGGTAGATAGCCACCTATCTTTGATGTGAAGTCCCTGGACAAGCAAATTGCAAAATATGGAGGAACATCTGCTACCAGTATATCATGGGGAATTGAGAAGGTTAGGCAAGCATGCAGTGTCAAGCCTAAACCCTTCACAATCCCAACTATTTTTGTAGGTGTCCCATCTAGCTGTAGGACTCCTTTGTTCATCTCTTCATACTTCAATCCCATCTTGTCAGCAATACACTTGGGCATTACTAAGGTGTTGGCCCCACTGTCAATTATGCAGTTGTGTACCAAGAAATCCCCTATAACCAAGGATACATAAAAAGGGGGAGTTTTCTCTTCCTTCCTTACCTGACCTAAAGTAGAAGGCTATCCATTTGTCATCAAGACATTATCAATGCTTGCTAGGACAACTTGACAATCTAGCTCATGCAATTCTTTCTTCAATATGTCCTTCTAGCTTGGAAGAGACAATGAATCCCATAAAGAGATGTTCATATGCGAATTCTTCATCTGATCCACTATATTGATTTGAGGACTACCTCCCTTCAATTTTTCTTTGGGATTGATCCCAAGCTAAACTACAGGCTGAGGGGCTGAAGGTATAAATGACTTCCTAAAGTTTGGGGCCTTTGAATTGGAGTGTGACAGAGAAAGTGTTGCTGCCACTTGAGTAGTAGCTTAGACCTCTATCACTGCTCTTCTCTTAAACCTTGTGTTGGCTGCAACATAGTCAACCTGATTGTCTGTAGCACCCACATAATTCACTGAATAAAATTCCCCCTCCATATGATTCATGAGAGTGGAATCAGGCTAGGCCTGATTGCTACTCGTGTTCGGTTGCATTGAAGGCTCAAGGACCTGAGATTGAGTAGCTATTTGGTTGTCTGCATTCTAAAAATAGTTCATCATCTCATTTGTGTAAACAACCTATTCTTGACCATACCCCATGGTCGAACAGCTTGGTTGTTCTTGTACTAGATTATTCTGAATTGGCACCATGACTTTAGATGATGAAAGGGGGCCTGAGATGTAATTTTGAAAAGGCTTGGTCTGAGTGAGCTATCCCTGTCCTTGATTATAGCCTTGAAAAGGGGGTCTAAGAGCTTGACCATAGTGCTGATATCCCTAATTCGGCCTGTTGCTTTGAGCTTGCTTCCTTTTAAGAGCTAAAAGTTTGTTTGACATGCTTTGCAACAGGTTTTTAACCTCGTGAAGCTCATTAGACAGAGTGGTAGCCATCTTTTCAACACTAGGCAAAGGGGCTATTGTGGGAGCAACAGTTTGAAATGGGGGCAACATTTTTGGGAAAAATGGCATGTGAGGCCTAGGGGATATTTTCCCAGCCTAAACTAAACAATTCTCAGCTGCTATGGCTACGTCATAAGCATCAGGTAGTATATGCCCTCCCATAGATTTGATCATCACAACAATATCACTATTTAATGCCTTTAAATAATACAAAAAGGCATAGCTGGGAGTCAATCTTACCAGGATGGGAATTCTATCCCAAGTCTTTTGAAAATATGTGTTGAAGTCTTGCATATACTCGTGTGGAGCTCTCTTTATGGTCGTCAGCTGCTCAGCAAGTGAGAGGTTGTCACTCTTTTCCCCAAAATAATCTATCAACTGAGTCCCCAACTCATTCCAAGAATGTATTGAATTCACAGGCAAGGTCCCGTACCAGTTAAGAGCCTTGCCTTTGAGAGATAACACCAACAATCTAATGGCAATATTTTGTTCTATTATATTGTGAATATTGCAGAGGTTGGCAATATTCCTAATATGATCGATGGTTGTAATGGGCCCCACTACATAAAAAGAAGGCACATTCTTGAGAGCTGTTCTCAGAATTGGATCATAGCATGGGAGGTTCAAGGGGCTCTCACCACGAAAAGGCGTGAAAGGCAATGCCATGTCTGGGATTGGCTGTAAATGGGGTTCTGCTACAACTGTGTCTCTTTCAATAGGTCTAAGAGGATTTCTTGTTGGATAAGGATGGGTCCTCTTAAATCATAGTCTTTTAGCAGAGTTTAAAGGTAATTTAATGAAATTGAAAGGGACCCCTTTTGAAGCAGACCTTGTGGTGACTTTAGGCATAAAAAGTTGAGAAACTGGTCTTAATTAGAGAAATGAAGCTCTTACCAGTGGAGTCACCAAATGCTAGAAAACTTGAAATTGTTTTGACAGGACTAACATCAATCCTAAAACCTTATTGAGTTACCAAACCATGTGTCCCACTGGGCATGCCAGAACTATTGATGCAGGAAATTGCACTCAGGGCAAGGAGGTCAAACTCCTGCCTTCTCCTCACAACATGGAAACTCCCCTCTCACTTGTGGGACTGGTGAAGATGGAGGGGAGAGTTTCTAGATAAGGGCTAGCTCCCTTTGATGTATCATGTTTGTTTTAGCAAGTACAAATACAAGCATATATATGTATATACAGCTATATAATAAGGGGGGATCAAAAGGGAAAAGAGATGCAGGAAAACAAACTTCTCTAAAGAGGTGATACACCAAAATAAGTTGAACTTCTCACACCCACTCTCAAAATCAGACAAAAGCAACATACATACACTCAGACCTGGCAGAAAGACCAAGCTGCAAGAAAATGGTAGGGAGGTTCTTATGAAAACACAGGAACAGGGATTCACCAAGATGTTGTGAAATACATATTGTAAGTGACTTCCTTTATTCTATACTTCCAAATAGAGCTCTTTTCTTGTCAGCCTACAGAAAATAGTGCCTTGTAGATAAATGGTGTGTTGGTGTTGAACCTGTGAGAGCATTAAAAGACAATGCCTGAACACGAATTAACACTCAGGACATACATAGAATATCCACCCAAGAAGAGGTAAAAGCTACATTTATTGATATAGGTGGAAATTTTAGTAGGGTTGTGCCTTGTAAAATTCATGAAAAGATCCTTACAAAATGACCAAGTTTGCAATATATATGGAAAATTCCAAGAGGCTCATTTGGTGCTCCTTGGTTACAAGTGGCCTATTGTGTCTATTCATGAAAGGAAACAAGTCACTCAAAAGCATTTAATGAACTCTACACTTTATCTCCTTGAAATCTACCTTTGTCAAGGTCAATAGATGATTTGCCTTCTCATTTAAAGCAAAATGGAGAAAATAGGTTGCTTTACTAGCTACTTGCGTCCCGAATGATCAATTCACTGGCACTATTTCACCTATTGGAGTCGCTTCTCAGATTGGTGCTTCCTCTTGCCACTTGGGCTAAACTGCCTATTCATTCCATACTTGTCACTTTGTCTTTTCCATTTTATCTTATCTGGTTCATTCGGCCCCTGGGGTGAACATCTTGGTGGGTCGCTACATTCTGAGCTCCTTTTCCATGGTTAGCGCTCTTTTATTTGAAGGCAAATGACTACTTTGCTTCATTAATTTTGACATCCTCTGGGATGTCAGTCGGGCCTTCATTGGCTTTTTGGACACTTCTTTTCCCTTTGTATTTTCCTTGGCACCCTCCGGCCTTTAGAACAATCCCTTGAACCAAGCCGTTGAACCAAAAATGGTTCAACGGTTCAAGGGTTCAACCAAGCGTGCCAATTTCCTAGTGAACCAAGATGACAAACTTCTTCGTTGAACTAAACCCATTGAACCTTTGCCTTTGAACCAAGACCATTGAACCAAAATGGTTCAAGGGTTCAATGGTTCAACCATTGAATGTCGATGAACCTTCAAAACAATTGAACCAAGCTGTTTTGAACCAAGAGATTGAACCAGGTTGATGAAAAAAATGTTGAACTAAGCTGGAATAAGGCTGTTAGATTTCAAAGGAGATAAAATAGATTCTGATAAACTAACTGGTTGAACCAAATGATTGAACCAATTGTCTTAAACCAAGCAGAGAAACACTGGCATTGAACTTGTGCAACCTGGAAAAAATTGTCTTCAAATATCAAGGGAAGAAGGTGAACGATTTTGGCCTATGGGCAAAATTGGTCAACACTTGGGTTGAACAATTGTAATATTAAGGAGACACTCCCTAAGAGGAATGCCTTGGTAGACCATGTAGCAAAGAAAGTAAGTGATCTTTAGCTGAAGCTTCTCATTCCATATTATCTAAAGTATTGTAAGTCATGCCTTGGGTGAGAAATTCAAATTCCATGACATATTTAAGTTATCTAACGTTGGAGATAAATGTCTTGTGACTTGTTATAGGAGGCTTGGAGAATAATTCTTAAAATGAATATCAGAGTTCCATCTCTAATATTTCCACCAAGCATTTCTAGACTGTAACCCCATTTTGTAACATGACATTAGACATCATTTATTATATGCATATAATGGAAGTTAATCCAACTGATTATTTTTTATTTTTATATTAACAAAGGTCAAATAGTACAATCATGATAGAGAATTAAATCTTTAACTTTATGTTCATACCATTTCTAAAGATATTTAGAAAATCACTCATCATCCCTCCCTTACCTTGAATCACTTTCTTCTCATCCCTTATCATCCCTAATCACTTCCTCCTTATCTCTCATCATCCCTAATCACTCCCTTATTGACCCTCACCATTCCTCATCATCTCTAATCACTCCCTCATCATACCTAATCACTCCCTCATTGACCCTCACCATACCTCATCATCCCTAATCACTCCCTCACTATCCCTAATCACTCGCTCATTGACCCTAATAATCCCTCATCATCTCTAATCACTCCCTCATCATCCCTAATCACTCCCTCATCATCCATAATCACTCCCTCATTGACCCTCACCATAACCCATCATCCTTAATCACTACCTTATCATCCATAATCACTCTATCATTAATCCTCACCATCCTTCATCATCCCTAATGACTCACTTATCATCCCTTATAATCTATACTCATTCCTTCATCATCCCTTCTCATCCTTAATCACTCTATCTAATACCTCGATGGTGGGTGTAATACCTTCCCAATTGGTCTATTTTCTAGTTCCAAATTTTACTCACTCAAATAAGTCCCAAATAAACTCTTCTTTCACTCATCCCCTTTCACTAAAATAAGGAAATCAAAGATATCATCTGATTATCTAGTGGTATTTTAAGATCTATATGTTGATCCATTCCCGAACTGTGGAGAAAGTTTTTATTTAGATCCCCAAACTAGAATAAATAGGATATAAATTGAGTAAAGGGTGGGATAAAATTGTATTACTTACATACATACATACATACATACATACATACATACATACATATATATATATATATATATATTGAGATTTATGAATCTAAGAATCCCAATACCGGAGTTGAGAATCCAAAATTATATCTTTATAGATAGGGGTGACTGAAGACTAGTTGAGAATTCCTATTCGAGCTCCATAGTGGACCATATATCCATAATATATCTATAGTAGACTAGATTATCAGATATATAGATAGGTGATTACCAATATGGTAGAGTGTGTTCCAATCTGGTAGCTAATAGAGTGTGTTTCCCATCCCAACTCAATCTATACCAAACTCAATCTATACCCAAATTGATATATAAAGGGAATGAAGGGCATATGCCTTAATCCAATCCATCGAGGAGAGGCCACTTAGAGATTGGGCATGACTAGGTGGGTCGTAAAGGGTAAATTGGGGCCTTGTCATACTATCAGTATTCCCTAGTTCCTAATATATCGTATCAAAGGATAACATAGGAATGAGGGCCCTACTATAGATATATGGGGGGCACCATTCTGAAGGCCCCACCTTGATATCAAAATTTCCATAGCCATTAAGACAATGTAATATCTCCTTAACTATTTCATTTATGCCAAAGAGTAAGGAAAGGAAAGCTTGCCTTTTTTTATATCTAGCTTTTCTTCGCCTATTAGCATATGAAGGGAAAATTTCTTTCTTGATGGATATCAAAGGAGTAAAGCACAACTATCAATGAAATTCTGCCTTCCTATTATCTAAATTTTATTTACTTTTGGATTAAGGCATGGCTATTAAGGAGAACTTACTTTTTAACAGATAGTTTTGTTCTTACCATAACTACTTAATTATGCCCTATCTGATAAGGCAAGGGAATCTTCCTTCCCAACACATACCTTTTTTATTATCATACCTACTTTCAATTTCCAGAATATATTCTTAGATATAAATGGAATCTTACTTCTCGATCTATATTTTGCATATATTCTTTCCCTACCTACTTAGTTATTCCCTACCTACTTAGCTTATCTTGTTGGAAAAGCAATTTTGCTTCTTGATAGATAAAATGAGAAATGAAATTTTGAATCATGTTAAGTATGTAACAAATTTATATAATTTAGTATGCCCTACATATTTTACCTACTTGAGTGATATTCTCTAACCACTATATGCAAGACTTATTAGTTCAATTCCTTCCTATTGAATTGACACTAAAACACAAGATTTAGATTGTGGTGCTTGACTAAGTCATGTCTTGAAAGGAGAGGGGGCATTCTAACCTATATAGATAAATGAGTGACTA
Source organism: Torreya grandis (assembly GCA_037957365.1). NCBI lineage: Eukaryota > Viridiplantae > Streptophyta > Pinopsida > Cupressales > Taxaceae > Torreya > Torreya grandis. The sequence goes on from JARHVA010000049.1 coordinate 4,917,224, forward strand.
TGGATGATCATGCATAGGAAGAAAGTCACTACAACAACCATTAAGGTATTTGAGGGAGTGATTAGGGATGAGAAAATATATTAGGTGAAGAAGAGATACATATCAAAAAAGTAAGGTTCCCTTTTCTTCCTCCTTGGCATAGATGGATTTGGTAGAGAAATCTTCCATTTCCTTATTTCAGGTAGGGAAAGTTTGAGATCAGGGTAGGATCTTCATAATGGTGACCCAAATTTATCTACGATGGCCCCCCATTCATACGATATCCTTTCATATATTTTATTAGGGACCAAGGCATACTTATAATATGATAGGGCCCATGTTTAGCCTTAAGGACCCACAGGGCCATGCCCAAACTCTAAGTAGCCCCTCCTCGATACACTATAATAATGCATATGCACTTTATTATTTTCATATATCACATTGGGTATAGATCAGGTTGGGTATAGATCAACTTATGTTAGGAAACACACTCTATTGGCTACTGAATTAGAACACACTCTATCATATTTATGGCTTCTTCTATATATATATATATATCTAGTAATTTGGTCTATTATGGACATACTCTTAATAACATATAAAGAAAATGAGAAGTCAAATATGGGGTTGGGATTGGAATTTTCAACTAGTCTCTAGTTAACTCTATTTATATAGATACAAATTTAGATTCTCAATTCTAGGATTGGGATTATTATATACTCAATATTGGGTGTGAAAACACTATTCATAGTTCACTATTCACATACAAATATTCATGGGTCATTGTTTATGAGTCACTATTCATGAATGAGGTAGAACCTATGATTGGGTATGTGAGGTGGATCTTAGGGGATGTGTCAGGAAGGTGATATGGCATAGACCATAGAGGATATTCTAAGTTGTAAAGATGATTAGACATTTGGCACATGTGGGAGACCTTTGGCACAAGTGGGACACTAAGGCACATGTGGGAGACCTTTGGCACATGTGGGAGATTGGCACATGTGGGAGACTAACAAACATGTGGAAGACCTTTGGCACATATGAGAAATATTTGGCACATATGGGAGAAATTGGCACATGTGAAATACCAAGCCACATATGGGAGACCTTATCACATGGGGGGATAATTGCTCCTATTGTTTAATAGTTCACCCACTCATTTGTGGGTTGAATTTCTAAGAGGCCACCATGAAGTTTCTCCCTCTCTCTCTCTTTCTCATGTAAAATGTTATGAAGCATTGCTTTCTCTTTGTATTTAGTGAGAATCCCATTGGGGACTATCCACTCTTGGATCATTGTTGCAAGTTGGAAATTGGAAGGCATGGAAGCTTAGCTCACCTAGATGCTTGGGTTGTAAGCATCATTCATGCCTAGGTTGTTAGATAATGTAAGTCTTAGATGAGAGCATGGCTCACCTAGTTTATTGAATCATGGATATCCTTGAATTTAGAGGTTAGATCCTAAAAGGCTAAGTTAGCTTGGCTCACCTAGTTGGAGCTTGGAGGCTTGTAAGCTCAGCTCATGAAAATGGAAGTTGATGCTTTAGATCTCACCTTGGATACTATGGTGTTAGCATCATGATGGAGTTGCATGTTGTAGGTTAGAGGTTGAAGCATGTAAGGCTTGGTTGCAAGCTTGGTTCACCTGAGTGCTTGTAAGCACTAGAAAGAAGCTGTTGAGAGGATCTGATTTTGTAGAGTTTTGATAATGAATATGAAGTCTGGATATTGTCTTTGCCCCATGGTTTTTCCCTAGCTGGTTTAACAAGGTTTCTATGTATATCTTATGTAATTTTTTTTCTTTCTTATTTTGTGTTTTACAATAACATATTTTATTTCCACATTAATTATTACACATGTTTTAGGATTAGGCCTTTTTTATCCTAACAACTAGTATCAGAGCTGGGTTCAACCCCGTGGCTCCTAACAAGTGCCATTAGAGCAATGGTTGTTGGTTGGTTTTATGCAAGTGGGAAATATAGCTGGAGAGACCAAGATATGAAAAATAGTTTGCATGGTAGGTATTTATCTCCTTGTGTAAGATGAAGAATGGAGGAGAAGTTGAAAAATATTTACCAAGTAGATCAACACCAACACAATATTCCTATTGAAGAATCAAGTGTATAGATTGTGGTGGAGTAAACTACTCTCCATTGGTGTATATGGAGGGTGATGACAAAGAAGTTACCTTTTTGGGTTTCATGGCTAGTGAAGGGATATAAGTTGTGGGATCCTACTAACACAATGTGTTGACTGAGATGATGTAAAAATTCCATGTAGATGAGGTACCAAAAACCTGAATCTATACTTGATGGAATAGTTGATGGATGGAGAAGAACAATTTGAGACCTAAGGATCCATGGAAGAAGAAGGCCAGTGTTGAATCTTTTGAAGACTCAGAGATGCATTGAGTGAATTTCTCAATGGTTACGATGTAACAAAAGCAAGTAGCTAGGAGGGTTGTGGTGTAGTTGATCTAAGTATCCAAGTAGACTAATGCATGGAATAAATCTGCACATGAGTTAGATTGACATGTTTTAGAGTAGGATGCAGTTCATCTATGGGATCAAAAACATGGTAGGTTTATTAATGCATTGATTAGTGCAATGATCTCCCAAGAACTATGGATGGGTACCATATTAAGCATAGTGGGTAGTGATTTGCTACATATAGAAGTCAGGTGTTAACTTATATGTGTTTTTCTATCTTATTATTTGAATTAGTTCAACATGGATGGACAAAAACAAGAGAAGTAAGGTTCCATGTAAGGAGAAGGATATGTGTTTGACATGCAGTAGAGTAAGATGCAAATTGATTGTATCTTGGGGATCAAAAACTTAGTAGGTGCAATGATGCACTAACTAGCATGATGACTTCTCAAAAACCATGGATGGGTACCATGTGGATCTTATTGGGTAGCTATATGGTACATATGGAGGATTTATGTGCTGACTTCTATGAGCTTTTATCTCCTATTGATAACTACTATCAAAGTGTGGTGTGCACTTGTTACTGCTTGGATCAATAGCATGTGAAATCATTATTCTTACATGGTGATCTTGGAATGAGATGGAGTATTCATAGAGGTATGAGGATGAGGTAAAGAGTTTATGGTTCTCAAAATTTAAGATTATATAGGTTCTATCAAGGATGCTAATGTGGTACAAGAATAGCTTCATAGAGATCCAAGGTTTAGAACTAAACTTAGCTCTCCAAGATGATAAGGGAGTGATTAGAGATGATGAGGGGAGATAAAGAATTTTATAGGGATGATGATAAATGATGAGGGAATCATTATGGATCATGAGGGTCAATGAGGGAGTGATTAGGGAAGATGAGGGAATGATTAGAGGCAATGAGGGACGGTGACAGTCAATGAGGATCGCGAGGGTATGATTAAGGATTATGAGGTATGAGGGGGAGTGATTAGGTATGATCAGGGATAATGATGATCAATGAGTGAGTAATTAGGGATGATGATGGATGGTGAGGGTAAATTAGGGAGTTATTTAGGATGAGGAAGGATGAGGAGGGAGTGATTAAACATGATGAGGGATAATGGAGTGATTATGGATTATGAAAGGTGGTGAGATTCAATGAGGGAGTGATTACAGATGATGAGAGAGTGATTTGAGATGATAGGGCATAGTGTAGATCAATGAAGGAGTGATTATGGACAATGAGGAATGAGGAGAGAGTGATTAGAGATGATGAGAGATGAGGATAAATTTATTAGGGATGAGGGATGGATAATGAAAAAGTGAAATTAATACAAAGTGATTGTTTGATGTGTGCAAGTCATCAATGTAACCTATGTTTCCCAAATCACACCAATTTTTCTTGAGTTTAAAGTGAATGGTTTGAAAACTTCAACTTTAATAAACTTAGGACTCCTAAAAATTCTATCAGGTAATCTAGAAGGCATAAAAACATTAAAAACAAATATATGTTTACCTAAAATAAACATTAATTATAAAATTTGTCCCAGAATACCTAGGTTTAATAACGAAACCTTGAAAATACCTATGTGTTAGCCATATTATATTTTTAAAAACTATGTTCCACATTTTAAGGTGTGCATATGTGAAACAAACTCTATCAGATACAGAGTAACCCTAATTTATTATATTTACTAAAATAAATTTAAAGTATAAATTTATAATTAATGTTTTTTATTAAACTGTCTGCCCCTTCCAATATTTTAAATGCTCATGAAATTATATTTCACGATCCAATTGAAAAGAGGAGCAAAAATTACATTAAACAAGCCAAGAATTTTTTTCACTTCACATTCCCAATGTGACTCTTCCTAATCCTACGGGAATGGAGAACTTATTGAATAATACAAAAATAAGGCACCTATGCTAGATACCTAGGATTAATAATAATTATATAAAATATTATTACATTAGTAAACCATCTATCTCTTCCAATATATAATTCCTACCTTTTTTTGTGTAATGTGTACATTTTATGTTCACTAAATAATATGTGTACGTGTAACAATCTGTATGCAATATAACATGTATGCATCTAGGTTTAGCATTATTGAGCCTAATTTGAAATAATGCATACACATTACAGACATTACGCATACACGTAATGTCTATAATGTGTAGTGTTATTGTATATGTCCACAAAACTGTCCCCCAAATTCATGCACTTAGCCTTAAAGAGGCATTGAACTGCTTTGATATTTTATATAAAGACTTAGGTTTTAGTCTATAATGGGCTATATACTAATGCTTCAAATAGGACATGCTTCCTATGCTATAATGTCTTAAGAAATATAATTGGAGGTCGATTGATGAAGGTGATTAATTAAATTTATTGACATCCAATTTGCTTTTCATAGTTCTCCCTTATAACTATGGAAATATGTCATTGATAGAGTGGATAAAAAGGTGGAGTGTTAGATCACGAAACCTATATCATTTGCTAACAAATTTTAGGTTTATTCTAAGATTCTAACTACCACCCATGTTTACTAATTGTCATGTTGGGATACCTCTAAATCCTCATAAGCCAAGTTATCCAAAGTTCACAAGGATTTTCTATGGGCTAATGTTAAACAAATTTGTGGATAGCGTATAGTTTCTTGGGATATTTGTTGTCTTCCTCATGACAAAGGTAGTACATGAATTATGGACATATAGATATAATATATTACTATGTGCATTATTTGGGTAGTTCAATCAATCAAAGGCAATGAGGCTTGAAAAATTCTCTTGTGACACTGCATTACCTTGTCTCATCATATGGTGAAGTTCTTTTCAAAAATATTGGGTTTCACACCTTAATCGTTACCACTTCCCCCATCAAAATTGAGGGATATTTTTGTGGTTAAAAACATTTGTATTTTTTTGATATTGTGAAACCATATCTCAAATGGGTTGGTGATGCTTTTCAAAATGGCTTGTGCTTCAATGACCATACCATGTGGTGGTCTCCTATTATGACCAACTCTAATCTTTTTTGGCAAAATCTCCAATTATTAAAGCTTTAAGGCTCTTTAGAAAAGGTATCAACATAAAGTTATAGATTTAATTCTCTATCATGATTGCACGATTTGAATAATTCCATTATATGCATCTAAGAAATGATGTCTGATGTCATGTTAAGAAAATGGAGTTACAATCTAGAAACACTTGTTGGAAATACTAGAAATGGAACTATGATATTTAGTTTAAGAATTATTCTCCAAGCCTCCTATAACAAGTAATAAGACATTTATCTCTAATGTTGGATAACCTAAATAGGTCATGGAATTTGAATTCCTCACCCAAGACATGACTTTAAATACTTAAGATAATATGGGATGAGAAGCTTCAGCTAAAGATCACTCACTTTATTTGGTGCCTGGTCCACCAAGGAATTTCTCTCAAGGAGTGTCTCCTTAATATTAGGATTACTAAACCCAAGTGTCCTACATGACCTAGACTAATGTCCTTCAATCATCTATTTTGGACTTGTCCCAAGTCCAATAATGTTGGCATTACATCCACAACCCTTTCAATGCTTTCACCTAGAAAAGTTTTCTTGATGAATGGCCTTCTTTGGGGATAACACCCAATGGCTTACATATATTTCTTTGCTATGTAATTTTATTTAGGGAGACCATATTATTTTAATTCTATAAAGCTAGAAACTTAAATTTGTTTACTAATGAAGTGGCATCTTTTCTCTTTTTCTATTAATGATAGGGTGGTTGTTATCTCTTTAGTTTTTTTGTAGATATAAGCACCAATAGAAAATATAGTTTTAGAATTCCAATACTTTGAAGAATTAATCAACCACTAGGGGGATTAATCCATGCACCATGAGCCACATCCCTTCGGACCATCTAACACACATATCTACTCCCATGCACTTCATTCTATAAAAGTTATTCGCATGAACACAACTTCTCCACTCATTCTTCTCATCGAAGGGGTGGATATTATTTCTATCATATGGGAAGTCTATTAGTGGTCCATCCTAATAGAGTTTTCTTATGGAGAGGAGTGGTCTAGTGGGTAGTGTTGTTCAACCACCTCCTATTTAGGGTATTAATATATCTTTGGCTCACCTAGATCCTACTTAGGATGGCTATGTGGCACTAGATCCTTCTTCTTCTGAGCCTTCTTCATGGACTACCTAGCTATATAAGGATGATCTACCACCATGTCATTTTGGGTAAAATTTTGTGCCTAGTTTTTTGCCTTTTTCTTGTTGTCTTTAATTCATTGGTTCTCTTGTTAGCATGCATTATCAAATGAATTTTCTAATGTAAGCTAGTCCCCTTTGACTAGTGTGAAACTAGGCCATGACCTTCTATTGACCACCTTAACATTGTAACTATCGTATATCTTTATAATTTAATTTAATATAACTATATTAATGTGTTCTAATAATAATAGTATAAATTAGCACTGCCACATTTTTTTAAACATTAATACATGTATAATATTAAAATAAGTTAATCAAAGAACACATGAGCATTTGGAGTTTGAATCTAATACCTTTTAAATTTAATGCAAAGGAAAATGAAATCACTGTAAATAATTTTACTTTTTTTAATCAAATTTAAATAACACCTAATTATATATTATCATTAAATTTTTGGCAATAATATAGATAAAATAATTTTAATTATTTTTACATCATTAAATTATCTATATATATATATATATATATATATATATATATATATATATATATATATATATATATATATATATATATATATATATATATATATATATAAACTTAACCATATGAGCTTTAAGACATTTCAAATAATAATTATTTCTCATTGACTGAGATTTGCATGTTTAATTGATTGAAGTGAACCTATAGTATCTAATAAAGTAGGAAATAATACTTGAATTTACATTTTGAATAGTTAACTTTACTCTAAAAATTAGGTAAGATTTTATTTAGTCAAAATGGATTTCACTACACTAATTATTTTCCCCGTTTACTTTCACAATGCGCTGTAATTTTGTCGAATGCAATAGAGCACAGAAGGATAAACGAATTATCAATCCATGGAAAGGACTTAGGATAGATTGTATATATATTTTAAAGATTGTTTTAACATCTTTAAAGTTGGCCATCTGTTTGTTAGGAGAGGTTAAGGTAAGTATTAATTATTGATCACAAAAAAATTATATAGTCAAATATTATCATCTGCCCATAAAAATTTGTGATATTATATAGATTAGAGAATGGCCTAACTAATTGAAAATGAGCATAACAATAATTATCAACCAAATTGTTTACATGAATGTGATCATTACGTAACTTAAAATTATGTAACATCACAATGACTATTGAATATATATGTTATATAATCACTCATTAATGGCAATGCTATCAATGAAATTTCAAAGGTTATATGGACAACAAATGATTTTTATGATTCATATGGATCATCATGCTCTATAATAATCGAGGTAAAAAATGATGTAGTTTTGTCATTCTAAGACCCCCTCTCCCTTTCAGCAATGTCATTCATAAGGTTGTCCTTACATTCCTCTTAATATTCCTCTGATTCCTCATCATCATCCTTTTTCCACCTCTACAGATGAACATTTCAAACCTTGATTTTTTAACTCATTAGTATCTTCAGAGTAATATGGTAGAGTGAGTGTCTTCAACGAAGGAGCATTTATGAGAAGGAATCCTGACAAGATGACTACTTTTTCACTCATATCTGCTAAGATATCAAGATATGCATTTTTTAGATTTGTAATCATGAAGCTTGATGACATCTCTATCTAGTGAGCTGTCTGATCCTATCCCCTTATCAATGCAATGATCTACCATACAAAAAGTGTCTGATAGCTATGTAAAACATAATATCTTAAACAACTTTATCTCAAATACTAAATAAGAAGAAATTTTTACCATCATGCATGATGAAACTTGGAGTTCGTCAATGTCAAGAAAGATATCAAAGGTGAGAAAAGGGTATTTGAGAGTGATGTTGAGCATCCTTTAATAGATATTTTTCTCAATGATTCCACATTTGAATGTCCTCCAATTGATAGTTCTTCAAGTGACCCAACATATTTTAGAAACACACAAGAATTTTACTATAATCTAGATAATTTGTAGCAATCCCTAAGTTTGAGCTCAACCGAATCTACAATTGCGTTAATTTGAAACAATCCTTTATTATGATTTGCAATAATTGTGGGAAATTTGCTGCCTTGGGTGGGATTATTTTACATGGGACATTCAAAATTTAAATCTCTCTATCAAACTATTCCGTTTGGTTACATAACTACTCCGTTTGACAATCAAGTAATGGCATTCCCTAGCAGTCATGGTGATTATAATGTTGCAGTCAGTGGTCAAATGGTGTGGTGAGTGTCAGAGGATGCGATGAGTATCAGACAGTGCGGTGACTGAGGTTGGTTTAAGGAAAGTCAGGTTAAATATATTGACTTTGTCAATGGTAGGTGGGGCTAGAGCCACGTCATCACCAACCCCTTAAGACTGGTGATGACCAATATGCATCGAGAGTTGGCACGTGCTAGTTAAGCTCTGTCGTATTCTCCTTAGTCAAACTACTTCACGAATAACTACACATACTAATTTATAATAACCTTTATTCCAATGATAATATAATTGTTGGTTTCTTTTTGTTATACCATGAGATAATACTTGATCTAATGTTGAACACAAACCTAATAGAAAATTTATGATCATCTACACATCTAACCCAATCAAAATCTGTAAAACTTATCAAAAATATATTAATATATGCCACATATTCTACTATAAAATTTATAATTCTTTTCACATATTTAACAATCATTCATTATATATTATTATGTTATACAACCATTCATTAAAAAAAACCATCCATCATTTATTAGATTTTCATGTTTTAAAAAAGCAAAAAAATTAAAAAAATTAAAATGTACAAAAATTATAATTATATATATATATATATATATATACACACACAACCCTAGAAATAGGCACGTCTCTTTTTGAACATCTTCTTAAATTATAAAAAATCTTAAATATGAGATTTTCCTTTACAATCTTAAAGAAAACACACGGCTACACTTTTTAAAAAAAAATAAAAATCAAAGCAAGTATGAATCATGATTTTATCTATCATATATACATACTCTCACCCACAACTCTTGTTCTCACCAACTCCTCTATTGTGGTGCAGTAGACTTCAATCCTTAGAACGTGCAAAGCATTTAAATAAACGCACATCACACTCAAATCCCCCACTTTAGTCTCAACCACATCAAATGGAGATTATTGCTCTCACATCGTATCAGATAAATTACTTGAAACTAAGTTGGATTGGAAAATGAAACGTATTTTGTATACATTGCGCAGCTGCTATAAATAACAATGAAATATTGGAGTAGAATATAGAAGATTGATGGTCTCTAGTCAATGGTTTGTGCGTACCATATAATGAATGGTATGTGCCGATCTTTCTAGAACCGATTAATTTTTTAATATTATAGTTAAATACTTGTGTTAGGCAGTAGATTTTAATAAATTTGTTTTTTAATATTATTAAAGTTATATGCCATATTTACAATTGATATTGTTAATTGGAATTTTATTTTAATTATTTATATTTTTATCAATAAATAAGTATATTTTAAATTGATATAAATATTTTAAATATATTTATTTGAGATATCAATTTTTAAAAAAATATATCTTAAAATTTTAATAAATTATATTAATTAATTATTCAAACAAATTTTTAATATTTCTACATATTAAATATCAAAAACATAATTACACATCTTAAAAATTTATATTATATTCTTCCATTTTTATTTATTTATTTTCCATATCTTTTTATTACAAATATTTTTTGTAAAGCAGTTTTCTGTATTTCAAATAATCATAAAAAAAAATAATTATAAAAATATAATATAAAATATTGATAAATGAAAAAATATAAAAAACATATTTCTATAAGGATTAATTACATTTGTAAATGTGACTAGTAAAAAAAACTCCATATTGTGATATTTTCTACAATTTTTTTTTTTTTTTAAAGTAATTATATAAACTACAAGGACTTTTATTAATTTATAACTAATTCATATCTTAATCTTTCTCAACTATTATGATGATGATGATGATGATGATGATACAACGCACACAAATATATATATGTTGTTTGCGGGGATACAACATATTTTGATGTATAGGGTATTGCAATTGCTTTCACCGGATCCGCCAAAACACGACCTTATTAAAAGTTTAAGTCGTGAGAACATTCGACAAGAATGTGCATCGTAATTGTTGAATCCAAGATAAGACTCGATCCAAACACGGTTTGAGGAATTCAAACATCACGTTAGCCTTTATTTTATCGCTAATAGCGAAAATCGCGTCAATAAAGCCTAACACGGCCAATTTCTATGACGGTTGAACAAGAATGTTCTATTCTGCTTTCACCGCCTACTCTGCTTCTACCCTGGGCCACACTTTATTAACACGCCACAACGCTTCCGTTCTTCTCATTTCCGTGTTATACACATTCAGTCTATCGCACCCTACACGGTCGAAATTTGTGCTTCGCACGATCGAGAAAAGAAAAGGGTTGAGAAACAGCAAAATGATTGCTTCTGTCAAAGCTGTAGCAACCCAAACCCAGATATCAAAACACGTTTGCCAGAGAAGTTTTGCGACCGGGGTAGATGTTTCACCCAATTCCCTTTCAGATTGCATGGCTTGCATTCTTATGCAGGGATCTCTCAATGGAAAAACAAACTCAGCCTCGAAGCTTCAACAAATAGCTTCAGATCGGCAGCAGGTCCAAGCACTTGGAGGGACCGCTGGATTGGAGGACGGTTTGGTAGATCTCCTTAAGCAACGCGTGAGTGAGAGGGCCACCAAGGCCGCCATTACCACTATTTACTACACAGCAAGGGACACAACGCTCCGTGTAAGGCTGGTGAAGGCAGGGGTTGTTCCTCTTCTCTTGGAGATTCTTCCCGAAGCAGATAAACCCTTATGTGAAAGAACCCTGACAGCTCTTGATCTCCTTTGTAGTTGCGTCGAGGGTCGATCTGCTGCGTATGCACACGCTTTGACCGTGCCTCTCATCGTCAAGAAAATGCTCGGAGTTTCAAACGTAGCATCTGAATTGGGAATATCTATTTTATGGACAATCTGTCGTTACTCTTCCGACGGTTGTGCTATGTTGGAAGCTCTGCAAGCAGGGGCATTTCAGAAAATTCTGCTGCTCATTCAGCTCGGCTGTTCAAACAAAACGAGAATGAAATCAACACAACTACTCAAGTTGTTTAGCCATTACAGAGATGAGTGGGAATGCATAGAAACCGGGGATTTCCAGACTGTAAAACGCTCTTTTTAAATCCATGGTTGTCTCACTGAAATTGTTTCCTTACAAAATCCCGCTCAAATCGATATTTCCAATGTCATCTTGCCATTGTCAACTTTCCAAATACATTTTAATACACATAAAACATAGGTCAAGCGAAAGTCGATTGTAGGTATGGATGGTCAGCAAGAAAGTCAGTGGACTAATTAATGGAAAAGGAAGAAAGCACCCTATTATTGTTCTTATGTTTATGTTTGTGTTTGTTTTTGTTTTTATTTAATCTTAAAATTAAAAGAAATTTATTTTATTAAATTTATTTTCATATTAATTAAATTACAATTTGTTTAGTGTTCATGTATTTTTTTAAATTGTTGTAATGATAATTTTTAATGAATTAGAAATACTATTCAAACCAAAAATCACAATATATTAAGATCTGTAATCATAACTCATAATTGTTTCTTATTGATTGAATTGAAATAATTATAAACTATGTATAAATAAATCTTAATTCGGAATTAGAATTGACATATAAAAATTTGAAAAAAAATTAAAATAAAAAAAAAGAAAACTTTTATTTTTAACAGTTGTTATTTTTAGTAAGTTTTGCATGCAAGTCCTTGCAGCTCTAAAAATCCTCCAAAATACTCTAATTACTAAAATTAACCTACACGACGAATTTCAACTGAAATTCATGTCCAATCATTAAAATATGCAATTTTTAAAAATAAAAAAATGATGGCAATCCTCAACTTAATTAAAAATTGATTCAATATACCTCAGTATATTTCACACTATTTTGATTTGTTTGACTCTGATTTATAAATCTGTACGTTTATTTATCAACTTGAGTCATTTCAATATACTCAATATGTTTACACCTGCAAGTTCATTCAAAATCTCAAAAACAATTTTGAATCCCTTAGTTTTGATTTGTTCTACTGGACCCATTACTCGTTTCCAAACTTTCATGTTGTTCTCTATCTGATTTGAGATCCCTAATACTTTGTTTCACTTGTTTAAAGTTTTATCTCTGGCTCCTCTTGGTACTAATCCCTATAGGTCTCTACAATTTATTATTGATCGAATAGGTTCTGCTCACAATGATTTGTTTTGTAGGCTTTATCTCCTTTAGAAATTGGTATTATTAGATCAATGAGGTCTCTCCATGATCTAAAATTGTATTACTAAAACCTCCTTGTACAATCCTTAGCCCCACTTGATACACATACACGGTGCTGTTATGACACAATCTATAAAGTTTGGTTCTTTTAGACTCGCAAGGACTTGAAACCACGTTTGTTCACATATGGTATCACGTTACATCCGAATACCAATCCCCATAGAATTGAGAAGACTTTTATACACGCATATGACTCCTCACAGATTTCTATCGGGCTATTACACTCAGCCAACTATATCATATGTACAGGCTTCCACGTATATGTGTAGAGCTGGAGGATATATCTTGGTCGATAAAGACTTTCAATTTCTAGATCCAATCGATACATCGCTAAGCAAACAATTCGTAAACTACACCATTTCACCCTTGTAGCCTTTGGACGATGACCTTCTATTATGCGCCTTCACCATTTACACAACAGAATTGGATGATTATCAATTACACAACTAACATTTGAATGCAGGCTGTAGAAAATGGTCCCGAATGGAAATTCAGTAAAATCCAATATTTTGGAGATTCTCTTTAAATTGGATAAACTGTATATTCCTGCACCTTATTAATCCCATCAATCAATGAACTTCATGCATAAGAAAACATATAAGACGTCCTCCTCTTATTGATTATTTTTTAGCATGCAACTTCTCGACTGTCGTAATTCTATAAATAATTATAAAATTAGAAATCTTTATTGGATTAAGTTACAATCCCGAATTCATGCACCTCTTGACACGCATTTCAAGGCCACTCTATATATAACTGTGTCAGGTAAATTAGAGGATTATGAGAATGTAGACACTAAAAGGAGGACAGAACTTTCAAAATACTTGATCTTGATATCATAATGTCTATTCATTGCTTTAGCAATTTCAATCTTCTTGACCCCTTTTTAAAATAATCAAAAACTCAGTCTTCTTCAAAATTATTAAGAACCCTGCAACCTCAGACTCAACAATCAAGAATCAACAAGACTTCTTCTTGATTAGGATATGATCAAATAATCAACAAGTCATGGATTTGCACATTCACAAGAGTTGAGGATGCAATTTCAAATAGCAAAGAATATAGCGCTGAGCTTAGCATACAATCTACAGATTTGAAAATCCGCTACAAATATGGATAACTGTCGAGTTTTCAAACTAATATTTGAAAATTCGATACAGATATGGATAACTATAGAGTTTTCAAACTAATATTCTCAGAACACAAAGATTTCTCAAATCTACAGAATAGTACCTTCTGTTATTGATCAAGACCCCCTTCTTATTCATAAAGCTTGCATATATACATATACTCTTCTGTAAACTATACAGACTTAAAAGTCTGTCACCACTCTACAATCACTCTTAAGACTGGGTACGTCTTATACTTGCTTATTTTCTTTGTTTAACCTCTACCAGCATAGTAGGAAACTTATCTCAATGTACATTTTTAATCTTGGATGAAGATATTTCCAAGATTCTCTCAAGACCCAATTTTAGTCTTGCTGTCTTTGACCTTTGTCCCTTCTCCAACGTAGCAATAGACTTCCCTAGATATTTCTTTGATGGTTTTGCATAGGTTGAATCTTTTACATTAACCAATAGGTATCTAGGACTCTTTTATCAAGTTCTACCCCTATTCAAAGGGTCACAGCCTCCACAAAACTTTACAGTAATTTAAATATTTAAATACAACATTTGGAGAGAATTGAAGCATTTTAAGTATGCTTATTGGCCTTTCACATGATTTTTATGATCACTGAAGTATTTATGACAAAAATAAGTTATTTACATAATTAAATTGGCATTTTTTTGATGTTCCTGCATCAAAAAATCTCAAAAAAATTATTAAACTGTAATTTGAGACTTTCGGATGGTCTCATTTGGCCTCCAATTTTTTTTTAATAATGTTTCTAAGTAGAAAGTGTGGTTTAAGGTAGGAAAGAACTTTTCAAGATAATCATTTTAACATGTGGAAGAGCTCAAATAGAACTATAGATCAAAAATTATGGCCTCCAAAAATTTGACCTATTTTTTCTACATCAATTTTATTTTCTGTTTATTTTTCATTATGACCTCTAATTTAATAAGATATCCAATAATTTAAAAAAAAAATACCAAACATTGTTTAGCGATTGTATTATTGTGAATTTTCAAGAAAGTTAAATCTATATTATTAATCAAAATATAAAATTAATTAGATAATAAAATATTAATGTAGGATTGTTTGTTTTATACTTTAATATTAGGTAAATAGTTAATTGATAGTTTATTTAATCTTAATTCACTAGTTAATAATTTTTTTTATTAATAAACTTCCAAGGAACATTTACATAAATGTTTATCTTTTTTGATCTAACATCTTATGTTTATTTAAGGGACTAGAGTCAACATAAAAATATAGCCTTTTTATTTATTTAGAGCATTAGTTAAACACCATCACCCATGGAGTCAAAATTAATAACATTAGGGACCAATGATTTCTAAGCATGATGAACGATATGAGTACAAGAGGGGTCTTTAATTATTACCTTCTCATTGTGGTACTCTTGTCAACTTTTAGACACATATTGAGTATTCAAGTTTTAGATGCATATTGAGTATTCATCATAATTCAATCGTCCATACAACAACTCTATTGTTCCATGTAGCATCTGCAATACTTTGCTAAATAGGGAAACATAATTCGGTATCTTTATTCAACACTCCACTCAATTGGCATATGTTGAGGTAGTTCATATTATACAAATTGTAACAAGAGTTAGTAAGATCTATCAAGCTTAGGTAATGCAAATTGTCCTCCATTCAGCCCCTAGGCACTGCATGGATCAATAATAATCCCTTATTCCTTTAAAGTCTTCTAATTCACAATGAGAGGTATCAACTTCACTATCAATGTGTTGCATTCAATGTTATGTGATTAGACTGAGTTCACTATCAATGTGTTGCATTCAATGTTATGTGATTAAAGTTTTTTCAAATATATCCTTTAGAATACAAATATTTAAAAATTAATTATACAATGCATTCAATGTGATTTTGAATATTGTGACTACCCCTGCCAATAATTTTCAAAACATAATTATCATATAGACTATGATACATCATGCATAAAACCCTTTATATAAGAACACTAATACCTAAAATTAAAAGAAGAAATTATTTAGAATTTACTCATATAGAGAAGGAACAAGAGAATCAATTCTTATATTAAAATACTCACAAGGTTTATCATAATATACTCTCAATCTTAATGTTTCATTCAACCCTAGTGTGCTTGTCAATTACATATTGAACCAAAAAATAACACTTTGTAATTAATAATCATTGTTTTAAACTTTTAGGGTTTATCTATTTAAATCCTATGTTTGATTAAAGGGCCGAGTAGTCTAAATCAGTGAAATAATATGTAATAAATAACCACTAATTTTTTTTATAGATTTTGACTTGATTTGACTTTTTAAAAATAGTAATAATATGTGTAAATAAAGACTTATCTACAAATCACAAGATATGAAAGATCTTAGTGCTAAAAAATGAGATATGAATAGTTTTGAGAGTCATCAACTGGATATCTCTATTAGATCCTCTCTTGGATAGTAGAGCCAAACTTGGATAGTAGTGCCATATGGCTCTAGTGTCTTAAAAATAACACTAGTGTCCTCTCTACAAGACTACTCCTAAATTTTGAGTGCACTTGTGCCTATATTTTTGGATTTTGTTCCTGTGTGCATGAAGTTTGAAACTATATAATGTGTTTGTAATGGTAGATTTATGATGCAAACCCTAATCTTCCTTAAAATTCAGGCATGAGCTAAAAAGTGTGTTCATTAGTACGATAGGTTGAACATTCTCAACATCCCATTGTGAAGAGATTTGCCTACATACCAATACTTTGAGGAGGGATCAAGTCTGATGTGGTTCTCTCCACCTAAGTGTTAGTGTAAGTGTAAGTGATGCTAGAATGATAGTGGTCTTAAATTCCTTGAGTATGCTTGAGATTGAAAATTTGAAAAATCTAAGCTTAGGGAAACTATAGATGGTAGTATGTAGAAGTAGTAAAAAATAAGTATTAATAACCTTAATTTTACTCAAATTATTTTGTGTTTGAATAAGTATTTTGCATCTAATTTCCATCTAGTAAATAAAGATCCAAAATTCATGTCTTTATAGTATTTTATAGCTTATACAGATAATAAAAGAAGCTTAGGCTGACCTTATGAGAGTTATAAATTTGAAAATATATCCATTCAAGAAATATAGGGTAAAGTAAATTAGAACCATTTTGGGAAAACTAGTGCCATGTGAATCTAGTGTCTTTAATGTCTAGTTGGCAGATTAGTATGCATGAAGGGCTAGGATCTAGAAATAAGGATCTGAAACTATGTTTTAGCTAACTAGGGATGCCTGTGGTCCATAGAAAGGTTGGTAAAATGTGATAAAAGGATCTAAGATAGGTATAGGGATAAGCTAAGAATATGTTATCTCAAGTATCACTCTTAACACTCAAATACCACTTTCAAGTGAATAACACTTTCCCCCGCCCCTCCCCCTTTATGCTAGAAATGAAGCAAAATGAAATGACTAGTATAAAAGAAAAAGAAGTGTACCTAGACATACCTAAGAATTGAATCCCATGAAGCTGAGTCTGAGTATGTGAAGTTGGGTCTGCATATGTGAAGCATGATCCAAAGCATGATATGCAATAAAATGTGCATAAATTAGTCCTTACTTAAGAGATATCAAAATCAAAAGACTGATAAATAAGTAGCTAGATAAAACTAAGTAAAGAGATGGGAAAGAGGAAAAGAATAAATACACCTCATTGGGTACAAAATCCAATGCATGAATCTAGTGACAACCTATGTGTGTGAGTGTATAGTGACCAAATTATTGAATAGCTTGAACTAAGTTGATACCTTGCTCAATATTCATGTGTAGGTAGCTCAAGAACTCAATCCATTTTTTACTCCAACATTTCCCACCCCTGCTTGGTGGATATGACCTATGAATAGATTGAATTAGAATGAAAGTGTGTCCAACCCTCTCTTTTGGGTGGATATGGAACTCAAGTTGGCTACAACTCCATAATTTTCCACCCATGCATAGTAGATGCATCTAAAATTGAACTATAAAAAGTGATGGAAATATCTAAATATGTATATCTAACTGTGTATGTCATATCCATGACCACTCAGGTATATTAGGTAGCTTTGGGCCACTTGGGAATGCCAACCACTATAGATTGGGTAAGGCATGAAACTAGTGACAACCTAGAATATGATGTTAATTGTATATAATATAGATAATGACATGGATTTTTCCATTCCATCTAATCAACCTATGTGTAACTGAGCATATGGAAACAATGTGCCATGCACATGCCCCTAATTTGATATCTGAGAATAACGACTTTAGACTGAGTCATAATAATGGCATTTGAGTATCCGAATTAAATATAGGAATGATCATGTCATGCATGATACCCCCAATCTAAGCAACTAATATGAACCTAAACTGAGCTAGTGTGAATTTGAATAATATATGACCAAAATTGTCAAA
This sequence comes from Torreya grandis, assembly GCA_037957365.1. Lineage (NCBI taxonomy): Eukaryota > Viridiplantae > Streptophyta > Pinopsida > Cupressales > Taxaceae > Torreya > Torreya grandis. The sequence continues at coordinate 4,935,758 of JARHVA010000049.1, forward strand.
CCTATAGTTATATCTATGCAAATCTATCTTATAACTGGTGTACTATTCTGGCTAATCTAAACTATAATGAAACTAGGGATAATGGATAGTAGCACCACATCTTTGATAGTATTCCCATGTGGCACAAGTGTCCCTTTTTTGGTGCTAATGTCTACCTATTCTGAAATCTATGTCACTGTACTGATGTTTGATTCCCTATTTTCCCTCTATGTTTACCTGTGTCTAATTTCTTGAAACTAAGCCTATGTGAAGAAAATGTTTTGCGAATGCAATGTAAAATCTTGATCTCTGTGAAAAATCCCTATGAATTTCCTCTCTTTTGAGGGTAGTTATTTAACTTGTGAAATAACTATCCTAAAAAAAATAGCTCTAAAAAATGTGTTAGTCTGAGTATATATGATAACTACGTGATAATCCAATAAAATGTGCAAACATAACATTGGAATTCAAGAGATAATGAGCATAAATATATAATGTAAAATGTATGTTGTGTCTATCATTACAAAAGGGTGTCAAGATAGATGTAATCAATATATGTAATAATAAATCTGAGTAGCTACCTACGTGGATGAGGCATGATGTCCATCATAGTACCCAAGTAGGAAGGGTAAATGTATGAAGTCCCTCATGGTATCGAGATATGGTGTGTGTAATAAGAAAATACAAATGTAATGGCCATGATGCATACAATAAAGAATATATATATATACATATAGCACATGAGTCACACAAAATAGGCCAAGTGGCCACAATACAAGGGACATGGGCACATGTCAGTGAATCTGAGAAAAGAAGTCATATAAGGACATGTTCAAATGTCTAGATATTCAAGAAATAAGCAAGTTAGCCTAGATCCGCATAAAAGGACGCGTTCAAATGTCTGCATACACAATCATTAAATCACATGTAAGGGAAATGGGCATATGTTCATAACATACATGAATAAAAGTGGTGTAGGGCCAAACAACAATAGAATATTCAAATGACCTCAAATAGAATAAGCATAGAAAATAAAATCAAGTCTAAACTAGGAAAGCTAGAAATAAAAACATGCACGAATGTAGTATAAATCTATGTAAGAGTGAGAATGTACATATGTTGAGTCTAAAGTAGTGATAATCGGTAAAAAATCTATGTATGAGTAGTAGTGATCAATATCAAGATATATCAATACAAAAAATGGAATCTAAAAAAATGTAAGGATAGAACCTGTTAATATAAACTATGTATAATATGCCCCAAAGTGGGCAAATGTATCAAACGAATAACCCTAAATAGGTGTATATTCCCCTAGGGGGTAGGTGATAGCATGTCTGGATCAGTGTGGTAGACTTGAGTCTTATAAGTAATTTACAAACACTCAACAAGAATAAGTGAAGCATGTATGTATGATACAACTAACTATACTAAGATATCTAGTATTTTTAATGCCTAGAAAATATAAGTGTAAGCATAACAGTGTATATAATCTATAAATTTTGTGTTTTCAGAGTAATAGTTGGATGTTTTTGTGTTTTAGCATGTTATATTATTTTTGTATTTTCTAGATATAAGCTATGTACAATCAAATGAAAATAAACTACGTGCAAGGATCAAGAGAAAAGAAAGTATGTATAAGTAAATGATGGAAATGTAAATGAAATTATGTACAAGCGAAGTGTAATGTCTCTATATATCTAAGAGAACATCCATAGGATGTGGACAATCAAATGGTGGATGCAGTGGAATATCATCTAGTGTCAGACACTGAATCTATCAAAATTCAAATAAGTCATCATCATCACAGTCATTGTACCAATATGTATGTATTAGTGGAACCTTATCATTGGAATGAGTCTGGAGTCTATGCATCTGAACGATGTGCTACTCAACTATATAATATGCCTCTCATATGGTCTTAGGAAAAACCACATTAGACCATGGATTACTTGAGCGAAACCTATTTTTATTGTCTATGTCATCATATGAGATGTGAATCATTTGTCCATCATGAGTGAATGTCAAGCATCTACCTAATTGATCAACTGTGTCATCCATCATCTGTAACCATGCACTATCCAATGTAACATGTAGATGAGTGTCCCTAGTCAAAATGAATAATAATGTATTAGCCACCTTGGGGGAACATGCAACTGGTAGTGTAATATGTCAAATGAAATCTTGATAGTGTATAGCATGTTATACAAATCACTCTCCTAATAACTAATGTGGTGTAAAAATGTCAAAGTGCCAGTGTTAGGATTGGAATCCTCATCTATAGCCACATGGGGAACGTATCTATTCACTACAAAAAAATTTATAATCAATGGATCATTCCATGATTTTTGGTGCTGGTGATGAATATATCATGGTGCTCATATCTATAAAGGAGGTTGTATCTATGATTGTGGTTGTGCCTATGGAGGTGGAGACTATTAGATCTAGATAGTTCCCTTAGCCTTAAATTTATTTAGTTTATGTTTTAATGATGAGAATGTGTTGGTATCATGTCCTGTGAGTTTATGAAAGTGAAATAAGGGTTGAGCTTCCTATGGTGCTAATCTATTGACTGATTGAATCTAGACTATGGTTAATATCGTCAATCCTCTATGAGGTAGTATCTATAAGATCTAGTACAGTCTATCCTATGATTTCCTTACTTGAATCTATATGATTGAATCAATATATATGTATGTAACCATATGACTGCATGGATCAAGGGATATGCTACTAGCTATAGTTGAGTATAAGTACTTGTAACTATAAGACCCTAAAAAAGTGGTGCTACTAGTATAGGGTGAGGTATAAGTGCCTTTGAATCATCTCTATATTATCTTGGGCCCACCGGTGTAAAATTAAATACATATAAATAATCATGAATATATTTGGGTGGTTGATCCGCCTTTGTAGTTACATGAGAATCTATTTTATAATTATGAATGTAAACCTCTTATAAATTAACAAGTAGTGGTAATTGTGTTGTAATAATCTTATCATCTACGCTAGGTGAGGATGTATTTACTATGAGAAGCTATTCTTCTATTATCAGTGAGGGTAAATGTGATGTAGAAATTCATGGAGGAGGTACATGCATAGTCTTGATAGACTCTCATACCTTATATATATGCATCTGCTTAATGAGAATTTTATGAGGTGGGGCTTTAATGAGAACATAAGGTATCATCTGATGATTTAATTTGGGTATGACACTTGGTGAGTCTGTAATACCTAAATGGATGATTATTTATTGGATATGTGTATAGGTACCCATCATGTAAAAATTTGATGCATCTATGGACATTAGAATGTATAGCCTCCATAGTAGGTATCTAAGGTCTCCCAAGTAGTAATTTATAATGCAAATGATTTGGCATCACCTGAAAGTGTGTATGTAAGGTTTTTGGTCACACTATAATGTCTAGTGTAATTGAACCCAATGTCTTTCTAGGAATGTCATCAAACCCTCAAATATTCTTATATGTATTTTGGATAGATTCTATATCAACCCCCATAATTTGTAGAAATGTGAGGTTACATATATTGAGTCTTGAGCCACTGTCGATGAGAACTCATTTAATAGCTGTGTTGTTTATTTGATCTTGAATGAAAAGTGAAAAATTATGATCAATTACTTATTGTGAAGGAAAGTCCTCATTGGAAAAAGATATCACATCCTCCACATCATTTATAGTGTTCATGATAGATGTAAAATAATATGACCCAGTATCACGAGGCATAAATGTATGATTAAGTGTTTGAAAAAGAATATCTTGGAAAATTGTTGATTTTTGATGTAGTTTGAATATAAATATCTTGGCTAGTGTATTTATTAATTTATCCACCATTTAAAATTATTTTTTATGATCTCTGGGTCATGTTTTAGTGTGTTGGGGATGAAGAGGGATGGTAGGGTTATGTTTCTCCTATATAAGCTAAGGAGACACCCTGTTCTGCCTAGTAACCGATTTGAACATAGGATCTCCTATTTGTCATGGGTGAGTAGTAGAGGTAGGATGTGAGTGTAGATAATCAATTAGTCTAGGTGGAGGTTAAGAAAAAAAAAGTCCTCTAATCCCTCTATCATCTAGTAGTAATTGGAGGTAACTCAAAGTGAGACATATAACAATGATCCATAGAAAAATGGGACTCACATGATAGAGGACTAATGTGTAAAATAATCACAGATCTAACCAAAACCATGATAGGAGTAACATACATGTGTAATTTTAAAAAAATAGTTGGTAATAACATGATAAGCAAAGTACAAAACATTGTACCATGAAGTATAAAATGTCTTCCATCATGATAACCATGGTAATAAGCTATAAATTAAGACTAATTAAATGCTAAAAATGTGAATCCTAGGGTAATCTAGGGTTAGGTTATATCTAATGTTTGAAGTAAGTCAAGTTCACCAAAAATTTTAACCTTTTAGGTTCAGCTATGTAAATCCTATGTTTGATTAAAAGGGTGAGTAGTCTAGAGTAATGAAATAATATGAAATAAATAACCATTGATTTATTACATATTTTGACTTGATTTGAATTTATAAAAATAGTAATAAATATGTGTAAATAAAGACTTATCTAAAAAACACTTGATACAAAAGATTTGAGTGCTAAAAATTGAGATATGAATAGGTCTGAGTGTCAGCGATCAGATACATGTGTCATATCCTCTCTTAGATAGTAGTTATTGGAATAATTGTCATTGATGTCAAAGGAATTGTAACAAATATGAATGGAAATGCCAAAATAAATTGTTGATGAAAGTAAATGGAAGTGTTCGGAAGTGAATGGAATTGTTGTCGAAAGTGAATGTAATTGTTGCCATAAGTGAATAGAAGTGTTGCTGGAAGTGAATGGAATTATTGTTGGAAGTGAACATAAATATCGATGGAAATGTTGATGGAATTGTCAACGAAAATGTCGACAGAAATGTCAACGGTCACATCTTTTGGTGAAGAGGTGTGTCTTGGATGGGACACATCCTTTTAAAGGCCATATAAGGGATAAGAGATGTGGAAGTATTACAAGCATTAGATTTGGTTGAAGATCAAAAAAGTGTGATAGAGAAGGAAGAGAAGAAAATGTAATAGAATATCTCTTAAGAAAAGAAGTGTGAAGGGAAGTTTTATTTTAATGAAGAATATCATATGAGAATTATTAAACAGAGCAGAGCATAAATTGTATAAGAAAATTAGTGAGAGAAAAAGTGTAAGAGAAGCAAATCCATCATTCTATTGAAGAAGCAATCACAGATGGTGGAATCGATTTGGCTTGGGGTCAGTGCCTCATAGTCTAGGGGTTGGTGTTCCTATGGGTTGGTGCTCACGAATGGGTCAGGTTAGTTCTTGGCAAAGGGGATCGGTGTTTCTAGGGGGTGGGTGCTCACAAATTGATCGATTTGGTGCTTGGTTTAGGGATTGGTGGCTCCAATAGGTTGGTGCCTATGAACATTGTAAAAGATATATATATATATATATATATATATATATATATATATATATTGGTGGCTCCAATAGGTTGGTGCCTATGAACATTGTAAAAGATATATATATATATATATATATATATATATATATATATATATATATATATATATATATATATATATAAGTAATATTTTTCAATGGTTTTCTCTTGAAAGGGTTTCCACATAAATCTTTTGTTCTCTTGTGTTATTAATTTCTAGATCTTGAATGTTTATGGTTTTTGTGGCTAATTAAATGTAAAAATATTAAAGGATTATCTTATACTGATTCACCCCCCCTCTTAGTATAACTCTATGCTTATCATTAGTCCCACACTTGGATGGTAGTGCCATGTGGATCTAATGTCCTAAAAATGGCACTAGTGTCCTCTATGTAGGATTGATCCTAAATTTTACATGTACCTATACCTATGTTTCTAGGTTATGTTCCTATGCATATGAAGTCTAAAAATCTATATTGTACCTATAGTAGCTAATTTATGATGCAAACCCTAATCCTCCTTACAAGTAAAGCATAATTTAAAAAGTATGTTCATTAGTAGGATAGGTTGGACATCCACAACACCCTTCTATGAAGAGAGTTTCCTACATATAAATATTTTGAGGAGGGATCAAGCTTGATGTAGTTCTCCCTATCTAAGTGCTAGTGCAAGTGATGCTAGAATGATAGTGGTCTTGAATGCCTCGAGTGTTCTTGAGATTGAAAATCTATAAAATATGAGATTAGGGTAGTTTTATATGGTAGTATACATTAGTAGGGCAGAATAGGGATTAATAACCTTGATTTTTCTCAGCTTATTTTGTGTTTAAATAGGTATTTTGTATCTAATTTACATCTAGTAGATATAGGTCTAAAATTCATGTATTTATAGTGTTTTGTAGCTTGTGTAGATAATAAAAGATTCTTAGTCTGACCTTAGGAGAGTCACACTTTTGAAAATATATCCATTCGAGAAAGATAGGGTAAAAGGCATTAGTAACATTTTAGGGACACTAGTGCCATGTGACTCTAGTTTCATTAATGTGGTGCTAATGTCTAGCTAGTAGGCTACTAGGCACGAAGGGCTTGGATCTATAAATTAGGGTATTAGATTATGTTTTAGCTAACTAGGGATGCCTATGGTTTGAACAAAGGCTATAAAAGTGTGATAAAAGGCTTTAGGATAACTCTGAGGCTAAGATATGAATAGGTTGTCTCAAGTAGCACTTTTAACACTTAAATATAAATTTTAGGTGATTACAATCATCAAACCAATTGAAAATAATATAAATAAAAAAACCTAGTCTCATTTAGTTTCTTTATTGTCTTTGATCATGTTTCATTCAATATCCATGGCAATGAGAGGCCCAAATGCAAGTGCATTAGGTGGTATTAGGGGATGATAAAGGGTGTTGGCCAAAGATGGATCATTGTCACTTGGATTCCATTATACTCAATTACTTGCAATATTTCCCACCATGACCATTTAAATAAATGTTGATAACTATAATTTGATTGGAACACACATATTTGGGCATGACATTAAAAAAACAAAACAATTATTTATAAATCACATCACTATGCCATTGTTTAATTTAATTTAAGATATAGATCTTTTAAACTTAAAAGAGAATGCAAAAAATGTTTAATCCCATAGAGAAACTAAACCCATATTGCATTCCTATAATTTAATTTGAGATATTAAGATTTCAGACCTAAAAGAGAATGCCAAAAATGTTTAAGCATAAAATTAAACTAAACCCTAATTATTCACACATAATTATATTTTAATCCTAATATAAGTGAAAAAAAGTATTCCTAAAAGGAAACCTAAACAATAATCAATTTTTTATTTTGAGATTACATATTTAATAGAGTATCAAATAATATAAGATGGAAAGGCTAAAAAGGGAACTATTGTCACCAAATATTTTACCCTGGATGAGATTGTTCAAGACTACTCTAAGATTTTGGTAACATTGAAAAACCTCTAGGGATGTGGGTTTCCTATAGTAGAGGTAGACCTTTAGGTTTAAGGGTTAGCTCCTTAGATTGACCTTTAAGTGCTTATCACCTAAACTAACTAACTACTTGTGTGAAAAGGGGTAGAAATATGCATGAAACTAAAATATTATAAGTTGGTGATACACCATAAGGATATCCACAAGACAATCATAATCTTTCACTAATAAACAATACCTATGACACTAGCTTCAAAGTCCTGGAGTACTCTAACATTTATATTTGAAATATGGAGGTGATATGCATGAGACTAATCAAGATAAGTAGACCACATATCAGATTTAAGATAATAATGTAATTTTTACACTTTAATGGAATCAAACACACTAGCCACACTCCATATGACCTATTAGATTGAGAACTTCTTGCACCAAACATGAAAGGATAAAGAGAAGCAAGGATAAAAGCTTATCACTAGACCTCACCATACATCACTTCACACACTTAGACAAGATGTTTATGAAATCAAAACTAGATTTAATGTATTATTCATAGGTAAATTACAAAATTAAACCTTTAGGGCTTCACCATACCATGTGTGGAATTAGAAAATAAGAGCAAAAATGGCTAGTATTTATAGAATATGAGAAAGGAGAGAGAGAAGTGGAGCTCATAGATCATATTTCCACTTGTCAAGGAATGAGAATCAGATATTTTGTAGAGGAATGGGGTGTGAAATATACTATGAAATATTTATTTGGATAAATGTCCCTCCAATCATGAAAAATCCTCAAATCTAGTGTAGGACCTTTTAACTACCTTCTTAGAAACTGCCTTCATCATTGGGTTTCTCTTGAGCACTCCAAAATAGACTAGGGAGAGTTGAAACATGTGAATTATTATGTTGGGGGGGGAGGTTATAAAAAATCTTAAAAATTCAATGTATGTGTCCCTAACCTCTAGTCTCTTTCTAGACAAGTGTTTTCATCATCTGCAATCACCATCACTAGTTCTGCAAGCCTATCTTCACATTTGGCACCAAGATGGCCTTCATATGTAAAAGGGCTGATATGACACATATAAATAGTCATATTATCCCTAAATCCATTATTAAAACCTTAAAACACCTCCTAATTGGACTTATCACTTTATCACTTGGTGTCACTCCCCATTCTCATTATCTTCCACAGATTGACTGAAATGAAGGTGCTTGAAAAAGAGTTTGTGTGCTTGTATGACGTAATAAATAAACATTAGGAATTATATTAGGTCCCATTTGACTCCCCAAATGATCTTCATCCTTCAATACTCCCTTACACCTAAAAAACCATCAAAATATGTCAATAAAACCTATTTATACCCTATTTGTACACATAGGGTACAATCCAATATGATGGGAAGGATATTGAGGGGTTTCTCTATAATTTATAAATCATTTCTAAGTAATAATATCTCTCCTAGATGCATCTACAAATATATCTTTCTAATTGGGCCAAAAGCAAGGGTTTTATAGCGTTTTAAGCGATTTTTAACCTTAGGGATTAGTCATAAAATTTAGACATTAAATCTATGAAAAAATATTTCTAAAGGAAAGTTAAGTACCTCTTCCAACTATTCCCTAGTTCTTGGGTTTTTGTACAATCATTTTGTATTAGTGTAAGCTTTTGAAATTAGCTTCTCAAGCTCTTCAAGTGCACTTTGCATACCCTAAAGTGTTCCTAAGACAAGAAATGACTTATTTATGATCTCCCCTATAGACCAATAGTTATAAATAATCTCATAACCTCATATAAAGGTTATACCATGCATTGGAAGGTTCACTTAGTGTTATAAATTGGATTATCCCTCCAATTGGACTTTAGGCCTAATAGGCCTAGTCTGTGTTTATGACCGAACACCTTCTCTACATGGCCTATCAGAAATATGAGGCCTAAATTACGTTTTTTCATGTTATAAACAACTCTCCATACCTTTATTTTAGTTTTTTAATCCTTGTTAACACCTCCCCTTATCACCCACTCACAAAGCTTGTAGACTTGATTGCTTGGGAGTGCCCTCTATTTGAGACATAATAGAGGGTGTCTACCCTATTTTATTAGGTAATGTGAAGGTATTAGGGTATAAAATATGTATTCATGACATTATATACACATTTACAAAGCTATATCACCTTATTAGGGTCATCAGTCAACACAAACCTCCAGATAGACTCACAGAAGTAATGGCTGTGTAAGATTCCTTTAGTTGACTGTGGATTAAGAGCGTGAAGGTTTCCATGGATATGTCCCTCTATTTAAAATAATATATGTGTAATTTTCCCTACCAAATTTAAGGTTTTATAATCATGTATATCACCCATGCTTATTTTCCAACTTCTCAAAGTGCACTCTCCATAACTAGGCTTAGTTGGCAAACTATGTAACTATACTATTTGATTAGAAAAATGGCATTCATGTAGGTGAAAATTTCATGTTATACCTTGTATTTTATGTTATAATATCTCATTTAAGTCCTTAATGTCATCTGATCAATTTTTTGGACTCACCTCATATCATGTATTAGGTTTTATGTTCAAACCTTTCTAGCATACTAGCCTGGGTTGGTTTCTCCTCCATAACACGCTATAGGGGGCTATTTTTTAGGCCACAAAGATCCTTGTAGGTGGTATTTAAAATTTTATAGTTGTGTTGCATATCCAAATATCCTATTTAGATCATTGGATCACTATTTATTCAAGTAGACATTCATGCTTGCAAGGTTCTCAAACTTTAGTCTCTTATAACCAATTCTATAGGTGCCTATAGTTAGACTATAGGTGAATGTTTTTAAGGCAAAGGGAGCCTTGTAGGTGATGTTTCACACCAAAACCTTATATATTTACCTATTTGGCTTCTATAGAAGAAATGGTGATCTCTCGCTCCAATTAGGATCATTGGATTGCATGTTTTACCTCCATCATGCCACTATTGGACTCTGAGGTCATTTGAAACTCAAAACACTATAGAGGACACTGAAAGACTATAGTGAAGGATTTCTTGAGTTTGAGACCTTCTTGTATCACCCTCTCTTGTCCAAACATTCATTTTATTTTGTAATTCATTTCCCTTACATGTGGGATACATGATGGAATCATTCATAGCTATCTAGACCTCATGTTACCCTACTATATAATGGTACCAAGTATGGTCAAGATCATATTTCAGAGGAATTAAGGTATTTTGTCCCAACTGTAACTTTCTCAAACTAAGATCTTAAGATTCAATTTTATTTTATTTCTTATGATTCCATAATTGATGACATGAACTTATTAATGTTCTCAAACCTCCATGAATATGTAGACAAGATCCAAACACCTTCCATTAGTCATCTTTGGGTCTCTATAGGATCTATCCTATAGGTGTTATTTTAGTATATAGGACATAACTATGTATATGGAAGAATATGTTTCCTTTATAAAAATAAAATCACCATTGAATAACTCAAATATGTTATTTCCACCTTAGGATATATATAAATACTTTGGAACCTCTTCACCACATCACTAAGACTATGCAATACTCTTTTTTCTCCTAATTGTAGGTGCATATGCAGGAAAACTAACTACACACATATGATTCTTGACTATCCTTCATATGAAAAACATTAGGGAATAATATTTTAAAGGAGAGGTGTTTATAATGACATGATATCCATGAAATAAAACATGTCACCTTCATTTGAAGACACTATAGGAATAATAACTCTATATAGTTGGTGAAACCTGTCTGCAACTAGCCATTGAGGTGTCAACTAGAAAACTAAGGTACTTATGCCTTTCAATTCACTTTGACAAATGAAATCAAGGGTTTAAATCATGAGATAATAATTTTCACACTCTTCAGAATCACTTACAGAACTTAGTTTGTACAGACCAATTTAAAAAGGAGAGAAAGCTACAGGGTATGGGGATAAACATGTAAAAAAAGTAACTAACACTCTTATCATTGGTTCATAAATGTTGATAAACCAAACTTATAACTCCTACCATAGATTTAAAGTATACCAAGTGTAATAGCATCCCTCAGAGGAATTCAACTTGATTCTCCTCCTGTTGGTCCTACCATGAGAAAACTGTTTGACCATCTCTTTATGTATAAAGGAGTGATGGAGAGGCAGAATGGTTTTCAGCCATTTTTAGGTGTTTCAAATTTTACCAAGTGTATAAGTGAGTTCAGAGGATCTGAATAGACACTTTTCAACCATTTCCAAATGCCAAATATGTTATTTAATCTGTACAACTACCCAAACTTCTTGCTTTTCAACTATTTTCTTATCTTCAACATAAAAACCTATAATTTTTAGTTAGATATTTCCACCTATGACAATATTATAACATATAGTATTTTGAGAAATACTTGGACACCTTATCATACAAATAAAACCATAAAAACCTTCATAAATGACTCATAAACGACCCTTAATATAACATAGACTATCTAAGGACTAAAAGTGACCATGACCAAGGTAATGACACATTAAAATACATCATTGGGACCATGATACACCTTATTACATTTTATAATACCCCTATATCAATTTTTTTACTATAAGGGTTACGGTCAAAATAGTCAATATTATTGGCCATTTCCTAGGGGTGGTAAGCCATCTATATGAAAGACCAGTATCCTACTCCCACCCATTGGGCTATGGAGTCACCTATGCACAATTTTTACACTCAATTGCCTTTGAAATCACACTAAACAATAATAAAATACACACAAAATAAGACACACCAAATTAAACACACGTGTTCTCAAGAACACTTATGGAGTACACAATTGAAACAAAGACACATACTTATCCCAATATTTACAAGACCTCAAACATAAGGTGAAAAAAACTCACCATACTTAAAATAGGGTCAAATATGGTTCCTCTTGCGTCTTTTTTTCTCCATGAAAGCAATCTATTATGTGAATTATGCTCATCATAAAATAGTTGACTATGTAGATGTTGAAATGACTTACCATCCTTAGGTTTTCTCATGCATGCAAGTCTCCTACCTTAAGCTCTCAAATATGCTCCATTTTACCTCCCAATGATCCTTTTTGGGTATACAACTTGATTTATATCTATCATATATTATTGGTGCTCTTATGTTGGATGTGGAAGTGGGATTGTATGCATTGGAAAGCCTATTAAAGTTAGGCTACCCTTGACCTCTCCCTTTCCCATGATTAGGTTGCCTAGTTTGAGCCTCTAAGGCTTGATATCTTGCCTTATAATAAATTATCTCTTTTGCCTTCTTAGGATAAATCTTTCACTTGAAATTTGCATTATGAACTTGGGAAATATTTAGATTATCAACAAACATATTAGGTAGTAGAGGCATAGACACTTTTAGAGGTAACTTACCATATTTTATGATGCCATTCTCATATCTAATGGAAATATCATATGCTTCAAGTAAATTTAAAACACCCATGGATTGTAGCATGACGTCTATATCATTGTTAATGACCCTCAAGTATGTAGGAAACACAAAGATAATAGGTGGTCTCATGGGAGGAGGTAACCTATACCAAGTCCTTTGTAATCTCTCATTAAAATTATGCATTGTCTCCATGGGGGATCTTTGAATCACATTGAGTTGGTGAATGAGTGAAGTGTGATCACTTTTGTCTTCAAATCTTGATGTTATCACCTCTCCAAAATCATCCCAAGTTGTGATGCAACCACCAAACAAAGTCCTATAGTAGTCAAGTTCTTTCCCTCTAAGGGACATGGCAAGGAGTCTAATATCAATCTTGACATTAGTGACATTACAGAAATTACATAAATTTGAGATATACCAAATGCTCTCACTAGGAGTGATATGGCATTCACCATTGAATGTAGGAACACACTTTATATCATTAGGGGGAATGTCATCATATGCTTAAAGATGGATTGGAATTTCAATGTTAAAGGATAGGAAGGCATGCTTCCTAGCCATGGTATCTTCAAGTTATCCCTCACTTTCTTGGTATTCTTGGCTAGTAAATTCGTCTTGATCTTAAAAGGGCATAATAGGCTAACGATGTTGAACTTCAATAGGAAGTTCAAGTTGAAGAGGTGGATTGATAGGATTGAAAAATCTACTATAATATGAGCTAGTAAGGACCATGAAGTATGAACACAAAGATATGAAAAAGTAATGTTCTAAAACTAGTTGTTACCTTGAATGGATTTGTCAAATGTTGATTAACACACCATATGTAGTTGTGATGTTGTCAAGACCATAATTCACCTTGACAAGTTGTCTTTAGGATAATGGTTATATCAAGCATGCCCTAGAGGAGGTTGTTCAATCTTACTCTAATATTTTGGAAAGATTGAAATAACTCTAGGCCTATGGGCTGCCCACAGTAGAGGTAGATCTCTAGGTTTAAGGGCTAGCTCCCTAGATTGACCTTTAAGTGCTTATCACCTACAATAATTGATTGATTGTGTGAAAAGGGGCATAAATATAAATGAAAATAAACTATTATAAGGGGGTGATACATCATAATTATCTCCATAATATCATCATACTCTTTCACTAAAAAATAAGACCTATGACACTATCTTCAAACTCTTAGAGTATTCTAACATTAGTATTTAAAATATGGATGTGATATGCATGAGACTACTCAAGATAAGTAGACCAAATATCAAAATTAAAATACTAAGGGAACTTGTACACTTTAATGAAGTTAAACACACTAGCTAAACTCAATATGACCTATTATAATGAGAAATTATTGCACCAAACATGAAAGGATAAAGAGAAGTAAGGATAGAAGCTTATCACTAGATCTCACCATAAATC